>PVKE010007155.1:0-51680 GCA_004027555.1 Craseonycteris thonglongyai | reverse complement strand
AAAAAAGCGGCATATAAAATCAAATCGTTTTTCGGGTCAATGTATTTATGCGAATCTTTGTTTTCAAACATGAATTTAATAAAATCACGATATAGATCTCGACTTACCAATGAGCATCTTAATAATTGTTTGCTAACAGGGTTGTCGTCATACTCTCCTAATTACGAGGCACTGGCCAATGAAATGCAATGCCAAAGATCACACTGACAGATTGGTTTTTTTTATGTTTTCTTTTATGTTTTTTCAAATGATTTTATTATACGTGTGTTTTTTATTTACTTTGTATTACGTTTTGTATATATGTTTCTTTGTGTGTATATAATTTATACAATAAATTTATTATTTTAAAATTATTTTTGTTTATTATTTTTTATTCTTGTTCAATAATAAATATCCTTAGAAATAGCTGGTGCCCTCCGCCCTACCAATATTTTAGAATGCGCCCTAGGGTATAAAAAGGTTGGGAACCGCTGTTCTAGAGGGTGGGCCCCTTATAGTACAGTTTTCTCCCACTAGCTGAGTGTTCTAGGAACTCATCTGCCTGGCATTGTTGTAAGAGGCTGAGTTTGGCTTCAGTTAATTTTTTTTTTTTTTGGAGAGTCTAACCTGGTTACCTTTTTCAGGATGGTTGGTTTACACAAATAATGTGCGACATCACAATGCATCGTGCTAAGTGTTCAGCAGTTTCTGGCCAAAAAGAACGTGCCTCATGCCCCATCCTTTCTATTCACCAGATCTCGCCCCAAGCAACTTTTTTTGTTTGTTTACAACATGGGGAAAAAAAAAAAAAGTCCTCAAGGTGAAACATTATTGGAAATGAAAGGTGAAACAAAAAACAGCAGAAGCACTAAAAGGCATCATAATCTATGAGTTCAAAAACTGTTTTGAACAGAAAAAGTGTCTAGATAGATCTATTATTGCATCAAATGGAGAGTACTTTGAAGGTGACTGAAGTTTAAAACTGTAAGAATAAAAACAATTTCTTTATAAATAAATTCAGGCTGTTGGGGGGTTGTCCCCCTATTTGCCTTTTAGTAGAAAGTTCAAAGTCTTCCTTTGGGTTCCTCCTTTCTCTTGAATTCTTCAAAACCTCAGGCTTTACCCTAATATTTGAATGGGGGTTCATTCTTTCTACAGAAAGAGGGCTTGTTCAGACATTGCTGCTACCTAGCATTTCAGTTGAAAGCTATTAAGACTGGCAGACAATGTGTGTCCACTGGAGATACACACCCCTCCCTGTTCAGGCAGCCTTGGGTCCTAAAGGAAGGATTGGCTCAGTCACCCAGACGCTATGCTAACTAAGCATGGATGAATCGATGAATGAGCAAAGCACCTCTCTACCTCCAGAAAGATTTTCATCTAGAAGAAATAAATATACTCCTTAGTAAGGAACTATATCAATATTATTGTGCTCTATTCTTTACTTATTCATTCACAAGAACTCTTAAGTATCTACTTATGACTGTATACTGTTTAAGATGGGGAGAATACAATGATAAAAACAAGTAAACCAACCAATCAACCAACAAATATTGTTTCAGCCCTCACATTTCTCATCGTATGGTGAGATACATTAATTAAATAATCACAGAAATAAATTTATAGTTTCAACTGAGAGAAATGCTAGGGAATGGGTTTGAATTACTTTGAAAATTATTATGTGTAACTACTTAAATCAGATGTTATAAAGTTTCTCAGACAGTACATATATTTTGGTTATTAAAGAAAATAACTTTTTGAACAGGGAGCTGAATCCAGGAGTATACTAAATAAATTAATTTTTTTGGCTCATGCACATACATTTACTAAATTAAATTAACTGCAGAATGATTCACATGTTCAAATATTTGTTTTCTAGGAAGATTTCCTCTCTCTTTGCCCTTAAGTTTGTCAGTTGCTTTTAAAGTCACCTATATTTGAAATGTCTCTTTATGCTGTCAAAATGAATATTTCCACTTCTTAATGTGTTTTGGCTTGAATCCTTCTTAATCTGATATTAAGATCGTGACTTCTGTTTTCTGTTTGCCTTTGCCTTTGTTCAAAACTTTACATTCCACAATTAAATATATTTGTTTTAGATAAGCCTGTTGCGTACAGCATAAAGAATGTAAAGTGTGATTTCTTCCCGGGGAAAAAAAACAAAAAAAAACTTTCTGGAATTGAGCCAATATCAATGTATGCATGTGTTTGGTCTCATTTCTAGCACAGATTTTTTTTAACTGACAGTTTGTGTCAGTTAGATATACAAGAGATTTTTAAGGGTAATGTCTGTGAAAGGCAAAGGTGAACGGGAACAGAAATGGGCCAGGAAAGATTTCAGACCATGTTACTGGTCTGAAACTTGAGAAAAAAGAAGGAAAGCAAGGACAGGTAGGTAGGAAGAGCCTCAGACTAGTGCAGCTCTGGAAACCATGGTGGTCAGTCCTAAAGGGGAGCTCTGGAACAAAGATTGCCCTTGGGGGTCTCATTGGGAAGAAATGGCCAAGCTCCAATACTCATGTCATGCTAAGTCACTGGTTAGAATTGCAGGAGAGAACTGTCAGCTCCAACGCTGGGGCACATCTGAAGGTGCTACAGCTTGAGGCTATAGGATAACCGCATGCCTCAAAGTAGGGTCACACTTGAAGAAATATCTGAGTAAAAGTGCTCCATGGCTGCCACACACATTTTATATTCTATTCAAGTATAATCTACACACAGTGAAATGTATAGACACACACACACACACACACACACACACACACCAAGGCAACCTCTGCTCTGAACTTCATATAAATGGAATCATGGTACATGTTCTTTTGTTTCTGGCTTCTCTGATGCAATACCGTGTTTTTTGATATTCATACATGTTCATGCATGTATCTTAAACATTTTTATTCCTTTGTATGAATATACCACCATTTCTTCATCCATTTTCCTTTTATAGATGTTAGAGTTGTTTCCATTTGGGGGCTATTATGTATAAATTACTGTAAACGTTGTACAATGCTTTGTATGTTTTCTGTGGCCATGTGTTTTCATTAATCTTTGATAAATATTTAGAATTGCTGAGTCATACAATAGGGTATGTTTAAACTTATGAGAAACTACCAAACAGTTTTTCAAATGACTTTTCTCACATACATCTTGCTGTGTTTTGATGGTATTTAATTAAATTTACATAGATCCATTTGGAGTGAACTGATATTTTAATATTTTCTTCTGATGATCATATCGCTCCTATTTACTTAGGGATTTTCCCCCCTCAATAATGTTTTCATGTTAATGATGTAGAGAACATGTAAGCCATTGTTCAATATATTTCTAAATTTTTCATGTTTTTATGATATTGTAGTGTTTAAAATTTTCCATCATTAAATTATTCATTGCTGTTATATAAAGTTGACTTTTGTACATTACTTCATAGTCTGTGAACTGGCTAAAATCATTTATTATTTCTAGATGTTTGTTCTCTTTGTAGATTTCTTTGTGTTTTTTTAGTATACCACCATATTGTCTTCAAAAGACAAAAACTTAATTGTTTTTGTTTCTACTTTCTTTATGCATTTAATTTTGTTTCCTTGCTTTATTGTAACAACTAAGATCTCTAGTATAATAGAAGTGGTGAATGCAGACATCATTGCCTTTTTTTATCTTAGCAGAAACTGTTCAATATTTCACCATTAAGTTTTCTCTTTATTACAAATCAGATTTTCTTGCTTCATTGAATGTCCTATTTTTTTTTTAATTTCATTTCCAACACTAAGTATAAAGAAGCAGTGTTATTTTATTTCTTAAACAGTACAAACTGCTTCCTTATTTGTTGGGAGGAAAGGCTGTTAATTCTAATTCTTTCTAGGGTTTGAGTTGCACTTAGATGAACTCACAGCTTTAATCAATTTGAGTTCACCTACCCTTGGGTTATAGAAGTTAATATAGCTCTCTGCTTAACTATGAAGAATTTATTTCACCCTAGAACTCAGTTTATCAAGTTTTCCTTGCATCCAAGACTCAGAATTCCATAGAAAAGTGTAATTTTAATTTTATCCCAGATTTTCTTATTACCACAAATATAAAGGTCTTTTGTATCATTTTTTTTTAAGATTTATTTTTATTGGTTTTTTTTTACAGAGAAAGAAACAGAGAGAGACAGAGAGAAGGGGGAGGGCCCAGAGCAGTCTCCATAGTTGACAGCATTAGTTGTCCATATAGTTTCACTCCACAGGTAGACATGGGGCTGCGCAGGGCAGGACCTGGGCCGGGAGCCTCCCGCATGGGCCCCGGCAAGAACCGAACTGGGGGCACACTCCAGTTCAGCATATGGGTCCACCTGGGACAGAGCTGGGATTCGATCTTCAGTCTCTAGAGCTGCAAAGCGAGCGCTTAACTTGCTGAGCCATCCCAGCTTCCCCTTTCGTATCTTTTTACATCCTAACCATTAACATTTTTTTTATTTTGCATGTGTGGGTGGGAAAGCTAAATATATGGTGATGGAAAGAATAGTGTACCTGAAACCTATGTATTTTTATTAACCAATGTAACTCCAATAAATTTAACAATAAAAAAATTAAATTTTCAAAAATTTTAGTGAATTCAATTTTGTTCTTCTTTTCTTGTCCCTTATTATATTGTTCTCATTGTTCATTGTATTTTTGTGCTTATTTTGATTTCATCTTCATTTCTCTGATGGTTTTGCTTTTGTCTTCTGATCTTATATCAAAAATCTATATCAGGTTTTCTGTCCTCCTTTTGTCTTATCTCATATTTCTTATGTTCTTTTCTTTTTATATTTCTATTTTGTAGTCCTCCTTCATAGAAGTGATTGCTTTACCAAAAAACAAAAATGTGCATCATAATTTTTAACTTCTTTATGGCCACCTTTCTATAGTCTATTGGTAAATTTTGCTGCTCTCTTTTACATGTTAATTTTACAATATCTTTGTGTTTGTGTTGAGACTGTACCAGTTTCCTTTATTACTCATTGTTTGAGTTGAATTGTCCTGGACCAGCTATTTGCAGGAGGTTCTAGGGTAGGAGGGAAAGACCAAAATAATGTTTCATGATTTAAAACTCAAATATTCTCTCTTCTGCTCCCCACAAATACAACACATCATTGTTTGCAATGCTTCGTTAAGCCCCAAACCTGGTTCAGCAGGGTTTTGCCACCAGCCTTGCTACTAAATTTCTCAGACCATTGTAAACAAGAGATATAACTTTTTTTTCTTTAGGATAAGTCCCTCATCTTCAGAGAAAGCATTTTTTTGCTGCTTTTGAGATCTGCTGTTAATTGAACTTGCTTCACACCTTTTTTTCCTACTTCCTGCCATGAAACTTTTTTCAGGTCTCAGCTGCTTTTGGTAGCTCTCACATGTCATTTGTTTGCTCATTATGTTGTTTGCAGGTTAAAAAAAATTGTTTTCCTTACCGATTTTGTATGATTTCTAGGAGAAAAGGTTGGGGAAAGCCCACTTACACAACCACATTCCTATCAGAAGTTACATGAATGTGTTTTGGTAGAGACCTAAGTTTTAACTCACATCTTACAAGCCTCTTTAATTTACTGTTTAACTCTGATATTAAACCCAATTTTAAAAATAGTAACCAAGGACTTAACATATTAAGTTTTTCAATTTGTCTCATTAAACACATGTAGAATATTTCTCAATAGCTCCTACTAGGAGGACTTCTTTTCCACTGCAATTACTAGAGCAATTCAGATCTCAAAATACCCAATTTGTCATCCAGAAAGTGACTTCATGAAAAAATTAAACATTCTAACACTGCAGAAATAGGCAGAGAACGTTGTAGGATAGCTCCCAGATTTTCTTAGAGCCTTAAGACATGAAGAATGCATAGTAGAGTTAGATGAATTAGGAGGGGATTATAAGTACAGGGATATATTTCACTGTGAAATTAGAGTAGGCATTGAAGTTGAAGGTTGGCTCCCAGTGAGTTTTCTTTTGGGAACATTAAGTAACCATCAGTACAAAGGTCACAGAAGTATCTTATGAGGCCAACCATTTATGACATTTTTGTGGCTATGGAATTGATCAAGTCAGTTGTCAAATTCAAACTGAAAGCACGGGGGACATGTACCTAGAAGAAAGTGAAAAGTAAAGGAGGAACACACAAGGAAATAAATATAGGTAATCATATTTATATACCTATAATATTTTCTAATACTTAAAAACATACCCTTAAAATGCAGAATGATTAAGGATAATGAGGACTTTTTCCTCATACTCATCCCCCACCTCTATCTGGCTCTATAGAATATAGTGCTCCCCAAGCTTTTATCCTCACATCTAGAAAATGATGGTGATGATTTAGTATGAGCTTGTGGGGAAAAAATGATTACCATTAAATAATTATAAGAAAAATAAAACACTAAGAAATGCATTAAATATTGAATTTATAAGAAGGTTCAAAATAAAGTAGTTTCAAAATTTAAATAAGAAATTTTAGCTTGCTTCTCTAACCATAATGTTTTAATAATAAATTTTGTGTGTGAAATAGCTACGCACACTTCCTAGTTAAAACTTATGATCAAAAGAATAACAAATAAAGTATTTGTGTCAGTGGCTAGAAAATAGTAAATGCTATATAATGACATATGATACTTTGTAGGAAAATTTAACATCTTTTTTTACAGTCCAAAGTTTCTAACACTTGAAATTATGTTTGATGAAGCTAACTATTCTTCTTGAAAAAAAAATCAATGTTAAAATTTTTTCATGATAATGGAAATGATTGTATCTAACCAAATTTCTCTTTAAGTATAAGAAACTAATCATGAAGCTAATTTATAAGACACACATTGTTAGAGAAATCATTCTGCACCCAGTTGTTGTTTTAACTGTTTTTATTCTTTTAGTGATTATTACAGATAATATATTACACAATTCTAACTTATCAAAGACTAAAATTAATCAATATATTTACCTATTTTTATAGATAATACAACCTTAGATCATTAATTCCTTTCAGTTCCCTCCCAGGCTTTATGTTTTAAATTATTATCTTTCTTTAACCCAGAGTATATTATAAACACTATCATTTAATAGAGTCACTTTTTTTAAATGTATCCCATATATATATCACTTTTCCCGTTCAGTATTCATTACTCTACCTTGGCTTTTTTTTTTTTTTTTTTTTTTTTTTTTTTTTTTTTTTTTTTTTTTTTTTTTTTTTTTTTTTTTTTAAGATTTATTTTAATTGTTTTTGACACAGAGAGAGAGAGAGAGATACAAAGACAGAGACAGAGTGAAGAGGAGGGCCCAGTACCGTCTCCATAGTTGCACACCATTGGTATTTTCACATATTTTCAGTCCACAGGTGGGCGCGGGGCTGCACAGGGCAGGAGGAACTGGGCCAGGGTTTCACCCCGGTGAGAACTGAACTGGGGGCACTCCCCAGTTCAGCATATGGGTCCGCACGGGCCGGGGCCAGGATTCAATCCTCTGTCCCCGGGGTTGCAAAGTGAGTGATTAACCCACTGAGCCATCCCGGCTTCCCCTACCTTGGCTTTTTGATTTGGGATCCTTTATCTTAAGCCCGAAGTGTTTTGTTTTTGTTTGTTTGTTTGTTTGTTTGATTGTTTGTTTGAATTTTCTCTACTGTGTCATTACTTAGTTGATAAAAATATAATTTACTAAGGTGTGACTGTGGTATTCATTCAGCTTTTTTAAGCCTATTTATTACATGCCAGGCATTGAATGAATGCCCGAGATATAAAGATAAATTCCTTTGGTTAGTAGATGAGCCAGATATTCAATCAAATAAGTATAATGTGATGTGAACAATGAGATAGTAGAGATACGTACAAAGTGTTTTAAGAACAGATTTCACAGACAAGACTTTCACCCTCAACAGGAAAAACATTCTGCCCATGGGAATGGGAGGTGTGCATAATATGGGAAAAAGTGCTATACTTGGGAAAGAGCAAACAGCTGAAACAAAGGTATGTTTTGTTTTGTTTTTTAATTTTTTGTTTTTTTATTGTTTTTGACAGAGAGAGAGAGAGGTACAGAGACAGAGAGAGAACTGAACCAGGGGAACTCCCCAGATCAGCACATGGATCCGCAGGGGCCGGGCCGGGGACTCGATGATCCCCAGTCCCTGGTGCCGCAAAGTGAGCGCCTAACCCACTGAGCCATCCTGGCCTCCCCAACAAAGGTATGTTTTATAAAGAAAGTGGCAGATGACACTTGAAAGATAATCTGAAGCCATAATGTGCAGTTCTACACATGCTATGTTTAGGGATTTGGACTTTAATTCCATAAATACTGGGAATTCGATGAAATGTTTTATGGCCTAAACACAATGACAGAATCAAATTTCTACTTTTAGTGAGATAACTGGACATTAGCATACAAGAAGGACTAGTTAGTTAAGAATGGAGGTAGCCAGTTAAAAATTATCACAATAATCAAAATGAGAGAGAATGTGTATATAAAATATACAATCATCAAATGCCTCATTGTAAAAGTGACATTTCTCTTTTAAAGCCTTAGGAGAATGTGTTTTTATAATGCATAAGCTTCCCAGATTTTCTACTGGTTCCTAAATGTGAAAAGTGCATTGTTCTTATTCACATACCATTAAAATATATTAACTTTCCTTAGCATATTGCATGGAAAAATGCAACCTTGTTTCTTTTGAAAAATCAATACAAACCAGAATCCATTTTATTACAACCTAAAAAAAATTATAAAAATTATGTATAGAGTCTTCTTCCTCTTTTAGAAAAAAACACTAGCCCTTTATGACCAGGGGTTGAAGGTGGGAACAATAATCAGCTAAGATTAAAACCCTATTGTAGTGAAAAATTCAGAATCCTGACTTAACCAGTCTAAGAAAATGCCAGTGAAGCTTATCAGAAAAGGGTGAGTTGGTATCAAAGCATAAATAATTGAGTCTCTAACCTTACTCTCCATTCCCCACCCTATCCTGCTGCTCAAACTCCCTCCGTTAAGGAGTGACCAGTTCTTTGATCTCTTGCCTTTAAAAACAACCAAATAGCTCTTGTTTTGGCTCCTTGATTAAATTACCTCCTTGGAACAGGGATTTTATTTCTATATTGGTAATTGATATTTATTAAGGGAACTAATAACTGAAACTGTATCTTCTATTTTGTATTATTTTCCAATATGTCTAAACTTGAATAATTTCATGGGTATCCTGACTTCTTTACATGAGTAACATTTTTCTTTAATATGTCAGGGTCTATGTACACAGGCAGAGTAAATTAGCTCTTGCCTCACAGTTGCTAAGAAAATGCATTGCTTAAGAAGATTAGAGTCATTTTCTTTACTTAAAGGTATTCCTGACAACCCACACTGAAATTACAGAAGATTAACTCCATTAACACCATTTCCCATTCTTTAAACTAGTAGGTTTCTAGAGAGTAGCATTTAGACTGAATAGTTCAAAGCATACTTTAAGAGGAGATTTCAAATGCTTAGAAATGCTAATACCATCGAAGGATTCAGAATGAGGTACTTTGAGGTCAAGTAACATGATTGGTCTTATAGTGTGCCATAAGTGAAATGGAAAGACACCACTTTTCTCTTTGCCATTTAGTCTGCATATTCTTTTTGCAGGAGACATTTCAAATCAAATGATAAAGGATATAAATAAAACTATAATCCCTCAAAAGCAAGGATATTACCCATACCTTATTTATTTTTCTTCCCCCAAAGCATTTTAGAGTGTCTTTAACTTAAGGGCACGCATATATTTGTTCATTATTTTACACATTGCTTTGTGGCCTATCAAAAATTGGTAAAGCAGGAGGACTTACAAAAAATAAGTTAAAACATTACTATAAGACATCACGCTATCTCCAAATCAGGATCTTTCTGAATCTGGAAGCATAATCCATAGCACAGACACTAAACTTTATATTAACTGCTATTAGTGCTATTCAAATGTGCAATGCATACATTTCTGTCCGGCAATATGTTGGAGCCACCAGAATCATTCTGAAAATATGCAACTGTAATCCATCGATTGCCTTAACTTCCCCTCTCTGAACCTGCAAGTTTTTAATTGCAAAATTAATAAACAGATGCTTTATTGTTTTAAAATCCAAACATTTCAGAATAGAGAAAAAAATGAAAAGTCCTATTTTCCTTACTCTCCCTGTCATCCTCCAACCTCTTTTATTATCCTTACATTAAGGCAAGAAAGCTCTGCATTGTTAAACAGATTTTCATTTGCTTTTTGGTCTTTTAGTGATAGTTCTCAGGTGGAAGATATTGAGGAACACTGACCTAGATAGTTCTTAAAGATTTTAATCTGAATAAACTGCTGAATTCCCAGATTTAGTAATAGTTATTTCCACTTACTAAAAATAAATAAAGAAATCTATAATAAAAGGGCTCTGAATTATAATTACTTTATGTTAAGACAGAGTGAGATCAGACCTCAAGGGAGAATCACTACCTATTAAATTGTTAAACTCTTCACCAGAGAGCATAGGAACGTAGTATCAACCATACTAACACCAGTTGACATTTACTGAGAATGTATTAGGTACTAGATACCTTTCTTAGTGTTTCAGAGGGTTCTCTAAAATAAAGTTCCTTTCAGTGAAATTCTAAGATATGGCACGCAATCATCAGGACTTATGTTCATAATATCTTGAATATGACTATTTTTTATTATTTTGTTTGATGCAATACTGTCCTGAACTGAAAAATGATTACAGCCACTACTCACTTCATGACCTTACCTGTTTAACAACTGCTGGAACTTAAGACCAGTTCTCCAGCACAGGGAATCCCCTTTTCTCAAGTCTATGTGTCTCGAGAATCCCTTCTCAGTCTTTGTCTCATTCCTGCGGTCAATTCGTATTCACTACACGAAGCATTCACAATCACGCAAGACTATATATTTCATTTATAGTATGGTGTTGCATGATATCTATTGAAATGCATATTCTGTGACACCAAGACACACAAGCTATCCACCCTTAAACACCTCCCTTATCGACCAATTCACTTAAGGACCTGGTCGTAGGAACATAATTTGGTCATTAAGTGAAGAGTCCTGTACTAACATTACTTCAAACCTGAGCTCACTGCAACAGAGAAATTCAGTGGGTTATTAAAACCAGACTAATGCAGTGGTAGAGCTCCTGAGTTCAGGTACTCAGCTATACCAGTATTTCACAAACTTTAATCATTCTTGTAGTGCTGCTTCTGTATCTGTACTAGTTATTCCTTAATGCACATAAATTGTCTTTTTAAAATTAAATTTATTTTATATAAAGATTTTTTTTGTTTGTTTTTTTAATATATTTTTATTTTTGACAGAGAGAGAGAGAGAGAGAGAGATAGAGACAGAGAGAGAACTGAACTGGGGGAGCTCCCAGTCCAGCATATGGTTCGCACCGGCCAGGGCCAGGATTCGATCCTGGGTCCCCGGCGCTGCAAAGTGAGCACTTAACCCACTGAACCATCCCGGCTTCCCCAAGATTTTGTTTTGAGAGGTGACAGAGACAGAGAGGAGAGAGAAGGGGGAAGGCCCAGAGCAGTCTTCATAGTTGTACATCATTAGTTGTGACGTAGTTTCATTCCACATAGGTGGATGTGAGGCCACACCGGGCCGGAACCAAGGGAGGGGCCTCCTTCATGGGAGGAAGGAACCTTTACCACTGAGCCATCCCTTCGGTTACCAGTTGAGCTGCAATTCAGCATATGGGGTTTGCATGGGCTGGGGCCAGGAACTGAATCCCAGACAAGGGCTCAACTGCTGAGCTATTCCAGCATTTCTGAATCTATTTTTAAAAATAATATAAGTAGAAAATCAGCATTATTTGCCATTAAATTAAAAAAAAAAAAAAGTAACTGAAATGCTGTCTCTGTTCAAAGGGCAAACAGGCCAGTGTTAATGATGCATGTAAACTAGTATCAGTCATCTTTCTCCTTGTCTTAAACAGAATGATTGATTAAAGGAATGAAAGAATTTAAAAAGGAACAACTCTCTCACTGTACTCTTTCAATATTTAATATTGTGCCAGGTACAATCTAAAGTAACCTCTTTATACCTATAATGATTTTGCTTGTGAACTCCCAAAATATTCTGGAAAATACATCAAAATGATTTGAAATTTTCCTATAGGGTCTCCTTTACTTCTTTCATTTTGGTCTCAGAATCTCAAAAGGAATATTGTTTCTCTCAAGACATGCTCCAATAATACACCTATTATCGATGGCAAGTAATATCAAGATGGTAAAAATGGAAGTTACCAAAAAAACTTGTTTTCAGAAGGCAAATACAGTAGCTTCGCCATAAATCAGAACTCAAGTAACCGGCACTCTCAAGCAGCTGGCAAAACATTCGAAGAGGATTGCCGTTGAACTAAAATTGCACACTGAACTCACAAAGCTGTTTTCATAATAAAACTATGTTACATTAAGTTTGCTGTTATTTGTCTTAATTTGCTTTTAATTACTATACGTCAATGTTAATATCAAGGTAATATAGAGTGCATGGTATGATACAGTATGAGTTTGGACTATTTTTAATAGTAACTCTCAAGCAACAAGAAACTACATTTATCCAGCATTTACCAATCTTGATGGGTACCGCCTAACTGAGAGTCTACTGTATTAGGTAGACGAAAACAGTACTGATCTTGGAAGCATAATCAAGTTTAACCACATTCTATCTTGTTTTTGACCTTGAATATGTCAGTAAACTACTCAGTATTTCTCCTCTGCAAAAACAAGGAAAGCACTACCTACCTATGTGATGGGCACAAGAATTAAAATGAGAAAAGTGAACATGCCTGGAACAACACACACTCAAAAAATGTTATTTGGATCAAAAGTTACATATGACTTTCAGTTTACTGTTAACTCACAAAAATCCATGTGTTTTTAATCTTAATAAAAAGACCTCCATTCATTTTACCTTAGTAATCCTTAGAAACTATGCTCAGTTTCACATGTAACTTTGAAAATTAAAACTGATCCATAGAGTATCCTTTTGAAAGCCTGAAATGCCCCCAGAAAAACCTCTAAAACCTATGTGACTAGTCATCATTTGATCAAAAATATGTTAAAGTTCTTAAATTGAAATAAAAAAAAGAAAACATGGCAAATGTTATTAGTATACAAAATAATTATCTTCGTGTTCTATCTCTGAATCCATTTTATGGTGGCTTGAAATAAGTTCAGTGATCCTTTCTTTAAATGTGGCCAAAGAACTAAAAAAATAAGATACCTAAAATTATAGTGCCATCTACAGGCAAAGAAAATAAAATCAATAATAACACATTAATCTTCACACTTCCTAATTGCTACTCAATGTTTAAAAGAAAACTAGAATTTAGTAATTTACATAATTCATTTTCTGATTACATTGGCAAAGGATAATTTCATATGAAATGAATTAAAACACTTTCTAAAAACTTTTTTACTACTCAATATAGCATCATTTTATTTTCAATAAACATTAAAACAACAAAGATAATTTTGAAAACGCATGGTAGTGCAATTTCCACTTTTTGTGTCGCAAACTTATTTATTATTAAACAATATAGTGAGAAAAAAAGGAACATTTTGGTATTAAAAAGAGAATACAAACACCCCATCTATCTTAATAGAATGGCATTTTCACTTTTTTGTTCCCTTCCAAACTTGTATCAGTGGACATTTATTTAACAATAATTTAGTGGCAGGCACTTTTCTAAGATATTTTACATATATTGACTCAGCAAATCATCTAAAATCTGTTTTAGATAATAGAAAAAAAAATAACAAAAAGTTAAGAGGATCAATGTATGACAAGATAAACTGTATAAAAAATTTTATTTCCATCTTCATCTAAGACTATTCATCTGACAAAGGGGTATACTACCCTGGGTTACTTATCATAAACAGAGGAATTACATTTCCCTGATGTATTGTTTTGATCAATAATTTAAAAAATAGGAAGGAATAATAATTAACAAAATGCTTCATCTATCTTTCTCTCCAAACATATGCTTTCATTACAACCATGTTTCATCTACATTCTAAGCAAGGAGCTAGAGGATATAAACATTATTGCAGAAACATTTTTTCTTAAATCTTATCTGTAGTGTCATATGCTCCTAATAGTCCAGAAAGATTGTAACTTTCACGGCACAGAATAAAGGTCAGTAAAACATTAGCTATAGAAAAAACACAGGCTTTGGACTCTCAAATCCAGACCCTGCCACTACCAGCTCTATGTCCTCTGAAATGTTAGTATCAAATTCTTACTTCATCAGGCTGTTGTGTAATTAAGGGAGATAACAATTATAAAGCTCCTAGAACATGGCAGATGCACAAGGAATTTTAGCTCCCTTTCCCTCAAAGAGTGACATATATATGATCACATCAAGGGTACTGATTCTAAAAGTCATGCTTCATTATTTCCTTCAGACAAACTGTAGCATAACACGAAGCATCAAGATCAAAAGAGATCAAAAGAGACGAAATCACATCATCAGTGTGGGAACCTTCTGCTTCGACATCAGTATCATGTTCTGTTAGTTGGTATGAGACATTACGGGGTTGTTTCAAAATTTTTCTATAGCAACCCGGAACATTCAGCTTCAGAGTAGGTACTTTAAACCTACAAGTCTGTAGTCCATCTCTACTAAGTATTTTCTGGTACCACTGCCCTACTCTGTTCGTCGGGAACTGAATATTGTATCCAAGAACTGGAAGAATCACCTATGGAAGGGAAGGAGAAAAAAGAATATATGAAACAGCCTTCAGAATAATGTATGCTCATATTTTAAACTTACTTTTATGACTAGGACCTGGATCTGTAAAAACAGTCTCAGGATATAAACATACAATGAGCTTAAAACATGATTGAATACTACACTACTTTGATGGTTTTCAATGCTGCCAAGCAAACAAAAGAGCTAACTAAATTCTGGAAGGAATCATAATAACTAAAGTAACCAACTCAAGTCAGATATTATTAAACTACCGCTAATGTAGAGAGATGGAACAAATATCTAATTAACCAACAAAGACTTAAATCTATGCAGTCATACAATCCTAAAAGAGTATTCTTTCTATAACACAAAGAATAACCCTTACGACTCAATCATATAACTGGTATTCTGGCTGATAATTTTATATTCTTCTTAAACACATGGAAACAAACAAGAGGCAGCAAAAATGTTTACTTTCTTAGCTGCTTATGAGAGCAAACACTGCATTTTGTGAGTTTTTTCTCCTTTGCTGATTATTTCTAGACAATCTTCTTGAACAATACCAAAGGATTGTCAAAAAAACAAATAAGGTGAAAACCCTTATACACACAACATGAATAAATTTCAAATTCATTATGCTAACTGAAAGAAGCCAGACCCAAAAGGCTATACTATATGGTTCCATTTATATGATGTTCTTTCAAAGGCAAAAACACTGGGATAGAAAATTGATGAGGCATTGCCAGGGGCTGGCGCGAGGGGTTGGGGGTTGGAAACAAAGAAGCCGAGGAAAATTTTGAAAAGAGATGAAACTGTTCATTATCTTGATATTTATGGTGGTTATATTACTACATACGTTTATTAAAACACATAGAAGTGTAAACTAAAAAGAGTAAATAAAAAGAGTGAATTTTATTGTGTGTGTATATATATATATATGGAGATACATATCTATATATATCTATATATAGTATTATAGCATTTATCTAAACTTTAATGAGGTAAATGGGGGTGGAGTGTGAGGGGACCTCATTACATTTGTCTTTTGTGGACAATGTCTACATTTAGATCGCAATAATACTAATTTTTAAACAAATTTACCTGACGTATTGCATATGTATTAGCTGATTCCTCTTCTTCAGTTACTAGATGAACCTATTAAAAAAAAATGATGAAAATATGAATGATTCCTAAATGTTCCAAATTCTCTCAATTTTCCCTAATTCTGTTGTGTATAATTTGACTCCTATGCTAAACATGTATATACCTAAACAAGATCTTTTAATGATTTATTTCTAGAAGAGTACGCTACACAATAATGAGAATGATTTTTCTTGCTGTAACCACTGACAACTGAAGTTTCACATTCTAAGGTGACAGTTTTCACAACAATCTTTTCCTAAATTACAAAGTTGTTCTTTATTATGCTGAACCAAAAATCTGCTTCTGTAACATCAACCAGACAAATATCATACTCTATGAGAAGATGTGTATCTCAAAATGTGTTTCATAGAATAAGTTATAGGTATCACATGGAGAAGGAAAAAAAGAGGTGTCTGATAAAGTTTGAGAAATGTTGCTGTAGGACATCACAGAATAACTGATTTCTCTTGCACACAAAAGCTCAAGTGTAAAGGAAGCTGTAATCATTCCACAAGGACTGACAGCATTCCTGTCTTAAATGTTTTTTAAAGATTTTATTGTTTTTTGACAGAGGCAGACAGAGACAGAGAGAAGGGGGAGGGCCCAGAGCAGTCTCCATAATTGTACATCATCAGTTTTCGACATGGTTTCATTCCACACAGGTGGGCAGGGGCCGTGCAGGGTAGGAGCTAGGTCCAGGGTCTCTGCATGGGAGGCATGGCCCCTCTAGCTAGGGGCTGAACTGGGGAGCGAGAACCAAACTGGGGCATCTTGCATGGGGAGCACATCCCACCTCAGCATATGGGTCCACGTGGGCTGGGACCAGGATTGGATCTTCCGTCCCCAGGACTGCAAAGCAAGTGCTTAACCTGCTGAGCCATCCTAGTTTCCCCACTATCTTAAAATATTCATCAAATAATAGTGTCTAGATCTCTTCTAAATTTGTTTACTTTCCCCTCAATTCTCCCTACTCTTATCAATAAAGTCCCTCATTTTTTGTTTTTTCATTTGAGTTTGTTTATAGTTCAATAACCTATTTTAAGTGCCACACTCAGAAATGGATATAAAACTCTAGGTATGATATGACCAAAATATATGGAACTATGTTCTCTCTTGCATCATCACTTCCAGCTTTTTATCATTCATAAATTCATGAGCATACCTACAATACTGTAATTTAAGTAATTTATGAAAATACTGAATAAACATGATCAACACCATGTTTTTGTCTTTACAAAACTCAGTTAATGAATAAACGTGCTTTTGCTGGTACCCAAATATGAATTCATGTAACTATTTGTCAACTCACATTTCTCTATCCTGCTCACAAAAAATTTAACAAATGACTTGAAATAAAGGTATACCTACCTGTTAGCCTAGTGATCACATCAAAAAAGGAAATCCAATTAGTTTCCTATAGTTACATGCCCTATATACCATGTTAGAAATCTTATTCTGTCCTTTCCCTTTTCATATTTAAGTTTTAAAGCCTCTAAATCCTGACTTTTTTTTTTCTGAATACTAACTGATAAATGTCTAGTCTTAAAAGGTATACAGACATTTTTTGCTGATAATAAAAGATGGGTTTCCATTATTTGAAATGAATATGAATATCCATAAGATATTGTTTAGAGGGGAAAAAGCTAGTTGTGAAGTTGCACTTATATAAAATATACAATATATAACCCATATACCATTATTAAAAAATCTTTTTTTTTTTCATATTTTAAGCTTAGAGTCACTAAATTCTAACTTTTCTGTGGTGATTAATAGCATAAAAATCTACTTTCCTGTGGATATTTATACGAAAGCATGGGGAAAAAAATCTAGAAAGAAACATGCCAAAAAACAGAGCTTGATTTTCTGAAGGCAGGGATGGAATCACAACAGCATGGTGGCAGGGGTGACAGCTTCATCTGTTATGTTTTTATTTTTAAGGATACAGTTTTGTGCATTACTTGTGTAATTTTTTAAATAATGTGTTCTTTAAAGGAAGGTTTACTATTGTTGTACCTTTCACTTCATATCACTGACTATTTTGTTTCTCCATTTATTGACAGCAGCGTAAAAGCAGGAAATGAGCAATTTTAAGCCAAAAGATAAACAAAATGCATGTTTAGTTTTAAATTGTTTCTAAAATAAGGGCTCCTGAAAATAAGTATTCCTACTATGGTAACTACTCTTGGAAAACTTGGATGAAATGATACTTACTTTATTACTTGAAAAACGCTCATCATCACCATCTTCATCCAAACACACTAAATCACCCTCCACCACTCTTGGTCCATAGGTTGTGAGTCTGTAAGACAC
Organism: Craseonycteris thonglongyai; assembly: GCA_004027555.1. Classification (NCBI taxonomy): domain Eukaryota; kingdom Metazoa; phylum Chordata; class Mammalia; order Chiroptera; family Craseonycteridae; genus Craseonycteris; species Craseonycteris thonglongyai. The sequence goes on along the minus strand of PVKE010007155.1, from coordinate 33,544 downwards.
AGCCTCATTCCAAATTTTGCTGCTATATGCATGAATGTAGAAAATGCGCATAGAATGGGGAAAGGAGAACCACGCCTGGACACAACCCTCCTCTGTCACGCCAAAGCGATGCAATGACTCCAACAACGCTCTCTCTCGAAACTTGAATTCTGGCATCATTGAAAGTGTGCCTTTAGCATCCTCTGGAACGAAGAAAAAAATCAGTTAGCCACGTTTATTTAAAGGACAGTTATAAAGACCTTTAGTATGCTCTCTAAACCATAGGCAATGAATTGTGCTATCTTTTACACCTGAACATGAAGATGATGCTCAACACTAACTATAAACCTAGCTACATTGGGGAGTTTGTTTTCTACTGAAGATATTTAATTAGATGGTCCATTCACCTTCCTGCTTTAAAAAATAATGGTAAAGACCACCCATTAGTAATTCTCACTTCAGAATGGAGATAAATTAATTTGCAGTTATTCAGAGAATTTGTAAATCTCTGAACCTAGAAATTTTTAAAGAGCTATTATGGACCCTTACATCAAATTTTTGTAAATAAGTAAGGGTTGATTGATCTCTGGATCCTTCAGTATACTATTAGGTCTTGATAGTGGGGTGCTTTTTAAAATGAGATTACTGGATTCTACTGTAAAGACACTGATTCAGATAGGGCCTTGGATTTTTAATAACCATACCAGGTTTTTTACATGCACTAAAGTTTAAGAATTGTTGCCATAAGGAAACTATCTTCTCAGAACTCTACAAAAGACACTAATAAATAAGTCACTTCGAATTATCCTTAGTATAGCTTACATAACAATTTGAAATGCCCACATTGTTTACAGATTGCTATGTGGCATAAAAATATTTCTTCTATGAATAATTACATATATATAATATGCACATAATTAAAAGTGTAGTTTAAAACTGATGTCCTTTATTTCCATATAAGTGAAATGCAGTATGCACATAATATATGTAGATCACATATTTGAATAAATCTAAAATTGGTGGTGTATGTTACTATTATTTAAATATAAGTAATATTTATTCAGTATTTAGTACATGCCAGGCACTATTTTAAGAACATTACATCTATTATCTTATTTAAATATCAAATAGTCTTTTAGGCACCATTATTAGCTTCAATTTACAGATGAAGAAACTAAAACAACAATGCTAAATTACTTGTACAAGATTGTATGGTTGGGAAGAACTAAAGCTGTAAGTTATATCTATATAGATTGACTCCCAAAGCTATACTTATAACCACTTTTCTTTAGTACCTCCCATTTAGCATTCTGCATATATACCGGTATCATCATATTGAGCTAAAGTTTTTAAAATCAGCAGTAAGGACAGAATGGCAACTAGAACAAAACCAATGCATGAAGTATCAGATATAATAAATGTACTTTTAGTTTATTTTTCAATCTCCTCTAGTTGTAGTGAACTATACTTCCATACCACCAGTGTAGAATTGAGAATTCCTACCTCCTCAGAGGATTTAGGCCAAGAAAAGCTAAAGCACTATCTCTTCCCTCACTCCTACCCGCAAGCAAGTGTTAGAACAAACAAAAGTCCTTAAGATCTGATCCAAAATGGAGTACCTAGGGAATGCGATAAAATGATTAAATATAAAATATATTACAGTCTATCACATTTTTTTAAAGATTTATTTTATTGTTTTTGACAGAGACAGAGAGAGACAGAGAGAAGAGGGAGGGCCCAGAGTAGTCTCCATAGTTGTATGTCATCAATTTTCCACGTGATTTTGTTCCACACAGGTGGACAGAGGCTGCGCAGGGTGGGAACTGGGCTGGGGGCCTCCTGCATGGGAAGCACACCCCAGTTTAGCACAGAGTCTGCATGGGCGGGGGCCGGTATTCAATCATTTGACCCCATGGATACAAAGCAAGTGCTTAACCTGCTGAGCCATCCTGGCTTCTCCATCTATCACATTTCTGTTGCAATGAATGCCCTCTCGCTGACATAAAATTTATATTACATATTTCCATGGCTATGTATGGAATAAAGAAACTTTTTAAATACCAGTTTGAAGAAAATATTTTTTCGCTCTATTTACAGGATCATCCAAATCTTCTGGTGTAAGAAATAATTTTACAGCCTTCACCTTTAAAAATCAAGCAAGCAAACATATGTTAAATAAAAATGACAAATTACTTACCTTTTAAAAACATACATCTTAAAAGAATAAGCATTTAATAACTTATATTTGATGCTGCAATTTTACCTTTAAGCTTTCAAAAATGAAAGAATGAATGTTAAATTTAGAAATAAACCTCTGTAAAAGTCAAGATTATAGATAGGTTTAAAATATTATGGGCTGGAAAAAGTGCTCTCCCCTCACTTCCATCGTTGTTCTTCTGTCATACTTTATCCCTTTCATCAAAGTATGAATACAAGTGTAAAGGAATGACATAAAATGCAGACTTGACCAACATACACAACAAAAGTAGAGGAGGAAACAAGCATAGGGAAATGGCCAGCCACTAATTTTATTCATGTTCTCAAGTCTCAGAATTCTGAGCCTAAAAATAATTGCCAAAATCTTTCTCAAAAAGTGCCAACCTTAATATTTTCTTTTAAAGCCTAAATAGATGAAAAGATGTTCCTTTAAATATCCACTAGTTCCTGTATTTTAACACCACCTCTAGCATTGCGATTTATTTCCAAGTGTGTGTCTTCAAGTAGGAATACTAACTATACATTTGTAGGTCTGGTCTACATCGTCAGCTCTCAATCTTATTTCTATGTGTAAGATAACATTTACATACAAAATTACTACTCACATTTGCTTTTACTGTTTCTCTTCTACTCAAGAAAACATAACACAAATTAGTGAGTAGACACTATCATATAAATAATCTTGCATTTACTCAACTATATAATTTTATAGTATTTTGCTATTTATGTGCACTTCACCCAGTGCACAAATATATGTGTATGTATATAACATGTAATTATATAAAATAATATATGCTTTAGGGATCCTGGGATAGCTCAATAGGTTGAGCGCTTGCCTTTCAACCACAAGATCTGGGAATCAATTCCTGGCCTCGGCCCATGGAAACCCATATCCTGAACTATGGCATAGCTGGTAACAGCTGGGATGGTGGTGAAGGTTCCTGTTTCCCATGCGGGAGGCCCCTAGTTTGGTTCCTGTCCCATATCCACCTGTGTGGAATGAAACTATGTCACAACTAATGATGTACAACTATGAAGACTGCTCTGGACCCTCCCACCTTCTCTCTTTCTTTCTCTCTCTCTCGCTCTCTCTCTCTCTCTCTCTCTCTGTGACTCTTCCTCTCACCTTCTTTCAAACAAATCTTTAAAAAAAAATATATATATACACACACATATATATATATACATACATACATACATACACACATTTAAAATATATATAATTTTAATAATTGGGCAAATGTGGCTTCTTATTTGTGACACTCATTTAGTTTCATTTGAAACTAGTGAGATATTTTTCCAAATCTGCTGTTTCTTATTAGCCTCCAGCTTTGGAAGAATACCTATCTTTTATATAATTAGATATCAGATTATCAGAATTGTAGAGTATAAGTTTCCTCTAAATCCTCTATTTAGTTCACTAAAAATTTGGTGAGTTTTGGTCAATTCTCTGTTAAGTCTCAAATAAGAATTAAACACACAGACATAGCATACAGTTTGTTTTCTTATAATGTGATAACAAGAATCTAGTAGCTGCTCAATATATGTTCAACGATGTAGCATATGGTATATGCATATGTATGTATGCAGGTGCTTATATGCTTGGTTAAGAAAGTAATAAGCTGACTTACATAGTAAGTACAACTGAGAAAACAGGTAAAATCATATTTTTTTAAAATCCATACCATTTCATTCTTCAACAAAGCCAAGCCAATTTGGTCTGAGTGAACTTTCCTTCCCATTCCAAATCTCTGTGGTCCATAGTAATTCACAAAACCTTTATTCTATGAATAGGAAAAAAAAAATCAATTAATTAAGTGTATTGTTATGGACTCATGCCTATGTCCCCCCACAAATTCATATATTGAAATCCTACCCTCCAATGTCATGGTATATGGAGGAGGTGATTTGGGGAGGTCATCAATCAAATCATGAGGGTAAAGCCCTCATGAATAGGAATAGTGCCCTTATAAGTAAGGGCCATGGAGCTACCTAGCTCACTCTTTCTGCCATGAGAATACAACCAGAAAATCTTTCTGGCACCATTATCTCAGGCTTCCAGCTTCCAAAACGATAACAAATAATTTTTTGTTGTTTAAGTCACCCAGTCTATGATTCTTTGTTATTGCCCTGAACTAAGACAAACAATACAATTATTCCCCTTAGGGTATACAATCAAGTCTTTCTCTTCATAGTTATTTTAATAAAAAGAATCCTATAATTGGCAATATACACATGGGGACCAAAGAGTGAGAAATGCTATGAAGATCAAGAGTAGAAAGAAGAACAAAGGAGTAAAAGTTAGAAAATAAGATAAGTATAAAAGCTTTAAAAACATGTCGGCTTTTCATTCATGTTACTGAGAGGTTTCCTGGGCTGTGGGACGTTGGGTGCTAATATCAAGAATCTTTTGGAAAAACTGGGATAATCTGGTTACCTAGTATTAAATCAGATCTTTGCCCTGAAGCTCTTTCTGATTTTGAGACTACTCTGCTGAATGAAGAGTCTTGGAACAAGCAACACTTATTTTCAAACCCTGCAAGTTCTGGCCCCTTTATATATAACAAGTTTGTTTTTCGGTTATGTCAGTTTCTGAAGGTCTGGGCCAAGAAATGGCATGGTGTCACTTCAGCAGGACTAGAAAATTGCAATTTACTACTGCAACCATTAAAGACATTGATCAGTGGTTAAAGTGTTCTCACAAAACAAACAAACACCAGGCCCAGATGGTTTCTTAAAAGATAAAAGAAGTCTTCCATACTCACTTTATGAGGCAAGTACATATTTATTCATTCAACAATATTATTGAGCACCGACTACCGAACTGTTCGATAAAAGACGTTAAGACAATTTGTATGGGCACACCATTCACGAAATCAACTGCAGGTAGAATAAGTACTCCCTGTATTAAATCTCATAGTTAATATTTTAATTATTTAAAACTTGGATAAATATTAATAACATCCTCGAACAGCCAGGAAAGTTTTAACTACCCCTTCTAATTACTTAGGACTGAAAATATCAAGGTTTATAGCAATCAGAGCCATAACCTTCTAAAACAAAACTTCGAAGACATTACTTTCAGGGCTTCTCAACTCCCTTCCTTTTTTCAAGAGAGATTAGCGCTAACACTAAGATTATTCCTAATGGAGAACTTATAATAGGCAGTTGTATATCCGTAAGTACCAAATGAAAGACAGGCAATAAATGCTATCAGGCTTCAGAGAAACCCCCTCTTTTGGTGTTCTAAGCACCCAATTTCAATGTAAGGAAGGGGTTCCCCACCCCCAGAAGCAATGCTCTGGCATCAGCTGGGTCGCCTACCATCCAACTCAATTCTGACAGTTTCTACTCAGAGAGAGCATCAGATTCTACAGGGAAAGGATTCAGTCCTGCAAGACTGCCTCTCCACTATCACCTTCAGAAGCCAGGCCAGTCACAAACCCAGGCTGTCACCTGTGCTTCCGACGGCCCTGCTATAGATTGGAGGCTACAACAACCACTTCCTTGGACTTAAGACATGACCTGCAAGTCCATGTTGTTACCTGTATATTAAGTTCACAGAAACTTGCTTTAATTTAGAGGTTCCCAAGACCCCTACACCTCAGGTTCAACTAATTTTCTAGAGGCTCATAGAACTGAGAGAAACATTTTACTTTCTAGATCACCAGTTTATTACAAATTCAGATCAGCTCTATAACTCAGAAACAGCTGATGGAGGAGAAGCATTGAGCAAAGTATGTGAGAAAGGGCACGAAGCTTCTGTGTCTTCTCCAAGTGTGTCATTCTACCTGCATCACCACATGATGACCAACCAGGAAGCTCTCTGAACCCTGTTCTTTTGAGGTTTTAATGGAGGTTTCATTAATAGGCATGATTGGTTAAATCATCAACCATTGGCAACTGATTCCGTCTCCAGTCCCCCTCTTCTCTCCCACAGAGGTCACGGGTAGCACTATAAGGTACAACTCTAATCACTGGCAACCAGCCTCCATCTTTAGGTGCTTTCCAAAGGTCACCTCATTAATATAACAAAAGATAACTCTATCACTCTTAACATTTAGGAAATTACAAGGGTTCGGGGAGCTGTGAGCTAGGAACTGTAGATGAAAACCAAATATATATGAGAAATATACATGTTTTGGTCTTAGGAATGACCGAATATGTATTTCTTATAAATCACAATATTGTACCCCCTCCCTTTTATAAGGGATTGTTTTAATAACAGTTTTTCATAGTGAAAAAAAAAGAAATTTTATGTCTAGAAAAAAGGGAAAAAGCAAATACATGAAGACTATACAATCAAAGAACTATAGACAGGTGAATGTGCTAGATTAAAAAATTTTAAACTGGAAAATACTTTCCAGACTATAAGGCATAACATTGATTAAAACCAGTTTTTGTTTGTTTTCCTGGTAGAGGCTTATAATTGTATAAAAATGTCTAGAATTACTGGTCTAGATCAGAGGTCAGCAAATTATTAATAATACCTGCCAACAAGTCAAATCTGGCTCAACACTTATTATTTTTTTAAGTTTTATTTATTTATTTTATTAATTTTTGACAGAGAGAGAGAGAGATACAGAGGCAGACAGAGAGAGAAGTGAACTGGGGGAGCTCCCAGTTCAGCATATGGGTCCGCACGGGCCGGGGCGAGGATTCGATCCTCGGTCCCCGGAGCTGCAAAGTGAGCGCTTAACCCACTGAGCCATCCCGGCTTCCCTCAACACCTGTTTTTGTAAATAAAGTTTTATGGAAACATGGCCATGCTCATTCATTTATGTAACGTGTATGGTTGCTTCCACACAATGGCAACAGAGTAGTTCAACAGAGATCTTATGTCTACAAATCCAAAAATATTTATGATCTGGCCCTTTACAGAAAAAAAAAATGCTGACATAGTCTAGATGATCAGACTGAAGGCTATGGCTGTATATGCATATTTAGCTGCCTGGCAAATGTCATTTAAATATATGTTAAGTAATTTTTTTTTTCTGTAAGACATAATAAAATGTATACAACTTGTCATTTGTATACATTGAAACAATATTCAAAATTAGACTGAAAAGAAAGAGACTGTGTATAATTCTGAAAAGTAATTTGTCAAATTACCAAAAATTTCTAAAAAGAATTACTGAACAAAGTTTCCCAAAAAATTAATTCCTTTCCCTAAAATACTACTACTCTAAATGGCAGATGCTAACAAACATCCTTCGTATACAGATAGTTTTCCCCCCACCCCCCAATCTTTGGGGAACTCTATGCTTTTCATTTTTTTAATTACATGAAAGTTATATTTTTTTCAATACAAAACTGTATTAAAAAGAAAATTTTAAAAAGTCAAATGGAGCCAGTTATCATTTTAAGAAATAATTATACATGCAAATAAAAACAAAATGTACCAAACAAAAATGTTTCTCTTGTTGACTCAATGTAAGGAGAGGGACAATCAAGATTTTCTTATAATATTGTATTTTTAAATTGACTATTCTTACCTTGACATTTTCTATCGCCTCCAAAATTCTCTCTCTCAGGTTTGCAGAATCATTTACTTGATTTTTTAAATTTCTGATGACAATATCAAAGTGATTGCCTTTGAGCTGACCAAGTCTAAGGGAATCATCTACAGACCGAATATTAAACACATTCATTCTTTTCTTTTCAATTTCTTTTTCAATGTTTTTCAATCTATAAATGATAAATCACATAAGACTCAAAATAAATCTCACATTTCAAAACTTATTATGTTTTAAATGACAGTTGCCAGGTAACCACTTATATCAGAAAACAGGACAAAAATTTGAGGGAAAGTTTCAAAATTAACTTTTTTTCAACAAGAGTGTACTATAACCCATTATTATAGGATTATATTAACCAGTTATTTTAAGTAGAATATATGTTCCTAATGCTATCACTCTGTGTAGGCCTTTTGACTTCTTCAAGTGACACAACTTCTCAACTGTTCTCCTGTTCTTCATGTTCTTAGACTTTGCTCCTTTCCTCCTTGGTCTCTCTTCACCCAACATAACCAAGAAAATCTACTAGCACCAAAGGATTTTCCTAAAATTATGCTCTGAAAAATTTCTCACTCAAACTTTCAATTCTGTAGTCCTTATAGTATTCGTTTTGTTAGCCAGATTGTTAAGCTTACTGCCCCTCCATTCAGATTTTCCACATTCACTAAAATCTTATTGTTACTTGAAGGGTAATTAAAATCCCATGCACCTAAGCTAAATCAAAGTACTCTTTCCTCCTAAGAACTAATAATATTTCTTGTCTTTGGTAGTCAAAAACTAGCTTTTAACATCTAAATACCTTTTAACACCTAAAGTTCTTTTTTTCTTAACCTAAGTTACACTTCTTGACCACAAAGACAAAATCATGTACATTTTTTTGTCCCTCAGATAAAACTTTACAAGCACCTACATACAAATAGTGGATGCTTTAACATTTAATAACTAAGGATTAATATATCAATATTATATCAAATTAGCCTGTATTTTGGCCCAATGATTCAACTTAAGTATCTATAAGGCACAAATTCAAGTACAATAATATTAAGCACAATATTATTTACAGTGAAATACTGGAACAAATTTCTATATCCAAAACTTAGGGGAATGTTAAACAAATTAGCCTATATAATGGACATAATTTGAAATATTTCATGACATAAATTTTAACATAAAATATTATTTTTATAAATAAAATGTAAATTGCACATACAATATAATTTTCACAGATATAAAAATGTCTCTGTATAATGTGTATACATATTATCGTCTATGTAAAAGTCTTTAAGGAAATAGATCAAAATGTTACCATGGGTCTTTCTGAGTAGTAGAATTATTAGTGACTTTTAATTTCTTTTTTCATATAGTACCTTTTTTTATTTTCTAAGTCTACAATGAACATGTATTTTTTTTTACAATTACAAAATTTTTTTTTAATATTTGATTAAGCTGAAGGAAGGCTAAATCTGAGTGTTTTACATTCTATTTAACAAAATTTTATTTTAAATGTAAGAAAGTACAATAAAAGTATACAACAAACTTGTCCAACCTGCAGCACATGAGCCATATGGCCCAGAACAGCTTTGAATGTGGCCCAACACAAATTCGTAAACTTTCTTAAAACATTATGAGATATTTTTGCTACTTTTTTAGCTCATCAGCTATTGTTAGCATTAGCATATTTTATGTGTGGCCCAAGACAGTTTTTCTTCCAGTGTGACCCAGGGAAGCCAAAAGGTTAGACATTCCAAGTATACAAGTATTATAGTAATGTGAAAAAAAAAAAAAAAGATTTGCAAGACATAGTCCTGAATATGAATTCATATTTGAATATAGAAGAGGATGTCTATAAACCATTCAGATAATTTAAAATCAGCCACTGTTCAGTTTCTATCCTAAAACTACCTGTATTTTCAATATAAACTTCAGACATACCTAATTAGAAAATAATTATATTACTAATGCAGGTGCTGCTTGGTAAGCCTGTAATCAGTGAATTAATAATGACAGTGATGTTAATATGCTCCCAGTATTATTCTGAGTTTTTAATCTTACATTTATTTATTGGATACAAAAAGAAAAGTTCTCTTTTATAAAGTAGTGGCATTACCTCTCTGGAGTCACTTTTCTAACAACCATTGCTTGATAGGTGATGGCTTTCTTGTCTTTAAGGCCTGCATAACTGAAATCAGAAGGAATCACACCAAGTTTGAAAGCTAAAAAACCAAGTGCCTCAAACATTTCCAGATTTTCTTTTCGTAGAGTAAAGGCTGAAACGAAAGTAATCCTAGATTACAAAAAAAGCAGCTAGTCTTAGCAGATTAACAGATTAATATAACAAATAAAATTATGAATTTAAATTTGAATCAAAATACAAAATCAGTGTCATGGATTTCAGTTGTCATTTTTAAAATGCTAATTGGCTCATTAAAACCTTACAGAAAAAAAATCCAAATTCCTTAATTTGGCATTCATAGTTGGCCCAATCTTCCTTTTCAATCTCCAAACGTGCCACTACTAGTCATGCATCCTATAATCTTGACAGAGAGAATCTCTCATAATCTTTGAACAGACTAGATAGAGCCTTCCACAGCTTTTCCATCCCTCTGTCTAAAATATGTGTTCCTCCCATTTTACTTGCATATTTCTATCCAATCTTCACGATCCAACAGTAGCAGCAATTCTCCCTCAAATTCTTTCCAGGTTCCCAAGGCTGAATGCTCCCAAAGCAGAGGTCACATTTGTTTTATTGACTATTATATCCTCAGCCTAACAAATAGTAAGTTATTTGTTGAGTAAACTTCACAAATTATTTGTTGAATAAACTTCACAAGGAGTTTGCTTATTCTTGCATATCTCCACAACGTGTCCATGACACAAATATCTTGTATTATAGCTTATCTCTTTATGTTTGTCTAACCCCATAGGCTGGGAGATCCAGGCCAGCAAGAAAGTAAATGAAACAGCACTTGCTTCATGGTAGATGCGAGGATGGGAATAAGATTGTGGAGGTGTGGAGGAGGAATAAGCCCAATAACAACTACCACCAAAAAAGCCCTCAATATGTTGTTGACCTATGTAACCTTCCAGTATACACAGTGACAAAACACTGAAATCCCAATTCACCATACTTACATATACGACACTGCAAAGTACTGCCCTCTCCCCTCACATCATAAAAAGAAAATTCTATGTTCTTTGCAGAATAATTTATATTTGGTTCAACTATTAATTGCCATCAGCAGCTACAAGGGCCTGTCTGAAGAGTGCTCTAAGAAAAATGATCATTAAACATCAATATGATCCAACAAGTATAAAAATGTGAAAATGCATGTATGTATCTATCTATGAATATACAAAATAGCTAAACAAAGCTTGTAATACCCATACTTTGGAATACCATGCAGCATTTCAAAGAATGGCGGGGGGTGCCAGGATAGCTCAGCAGGTTGAGCGGTTGCCCTGCAACTGTGAAGTTCAGGGATCAAATCCCAGTACCTGCCCATGCAAAGCCATATGCTGAACTGTGACACAAGTGATAACTACCTGGATGGCAGCAAAGGCTCTCACCTCCCATGCAGGAGGCCCCCAGTTCGGGCCCCACCCCACACAGCACCACATCCACCAGCATGGCATGAACTATGTCACAATCAGTGATACACAAGTATGCAGACTGCTCTGGGTCCTCTGCTCCCATCTCCTTCTCTCTCTCCATCTCTCACCTTCTCTCAAACAATAAAACAAACCTTTAAAAAAATGGGGAAGAGCTAAGCAATGAATTATATTTTCAATGTTAATTTTTGCAAGAAAAAATAGATTTATATTTTTACTTATGTTTAAAAATTGTTAAAGTGTAAAACTGAAATTTCTATAGAATACTCAAGCACTGTCCACTATTTCTTTAAAAATTTAACATTAGGTTCATTATTTTTTGTACTGTCATAGTAGCTTCCTAGCGTTCTCCAAACTTCCAATTGCAGCAGTGATAAATTAAATGTACTATGACTCCTGTTATTTGTAAAGAACTGATAAAAGAAGTAGAGGAGAGAGAATCATACAAATTAATTCTGTATGCTAAATGACAATTTGTTCTTTATACTTTTGGAGTATCTTGACCAAATGAATTTGAATATAAATCTCTGATTCCAAGGTAGCTGTTTATATCAGTTGTCTCAAATACAACTAAAAGCTGACATTTAAAATGTAGAGATTATAACCTCAAAATATTTCAGGTATCATCACAATGAGAGATTAATTATAAAGTTTAAATAAAATGATTTTGGAAGTTGTGCGAGGCTAGAGATACAATGGCCAATAAAACAAAAATGATACCTGTCTTGGGAGACTGAAAATAATTTGAGAAATAAGTGCTGCTGCTCTGGGGGCTTGAAGAATCAATAGAAGGATAGCAAATAGTCAAAGCAATAGAAAGATCAAAGTATCAAATATTTTAATATCTATAAGATTTCTGTGACCTGTCATTTTAGGGAGTCTATAATGTTCTCCCTTTCCTAACTACATACCTGTGAAGTTGAATTTTGTTCATTTGCTTCAATCAAAATAAAAACTTACTGGGAAACTGGGATGGCTCAGCGGGTTAAGCGCTTGCTTTGAAGCCCCAGGGACCCAGGATCGAATCCCCGCCCCAGCCCATGCGGACTCACATACTGAACTGGGGTGTGCCCCCAGTTCAGCTCTTTCCAGGGCCTATGTGGGAGGCTCCCAGCCCAGTTCCTGCCCTGCGCAGCCCTGCGCCCACCTGTGGAGTGAAACTATATGGAAAACTAATGTCAACTATGGAGACTGCTCTGGGCCCTCCCCCTTTTCTCTGTCTGTCTCTGTCTCTGTTTCTCTCTGTCAAAAATCAATAAAATCTTTAAAAAAAACTTACAGCAGATTGAATGCAGGAAAAGAAAGGAGGGGAAGCCGGGATGGCTCAGTGGGTTAAGCGCTCACTTTGCAGCACCAGGGACTGAGGATCGAATCCTGGCCCCGGCCCATGTAGACCTATATGCTGAGCTGGGAGCTCCCCCAGTTCAGTTCTCTCTCTGTCTCTGCCTCTGTATCTCTCTCTGTCAAAAATAAAAATAAATAAAAATATATATATTAAAAAAAAAAAGAAAGGAGAATGCAGCTGACTTAAGTCAGATTTATCAGAAAGATTTGTGGAAACGTAAAATAATGCAATCTTTCCCACTACTTTTTAGTTGAAAAATGTGGTCAGTTTTCATTAAAGATGTTATCATGTTAATAGTAACAGATTTATCTTAAATGAATTCATATTTTTAAAATTTCTGTTTTAATTGCTAATAGGTCAGAGATCAATAGATAATAACCACATAAACAACAACAACAAAAAAATGGTTGGGGTCTACAGTAATTTATAAAAGTTATACACTTCAGAGGTCCTGGAACCCAAAAGTCTAAGAACCAATTAGGAATAATGTGAATAAATAAAATGGTATTTAATTATATCAAATCTATGGAACTAGACAGAAGCCATTAAAATATCTTAAGAGTAAAAAAGGCAAAAACTCAATCAACTGTTACACCAGCCGGGCAAGGAGTTCCAAATTTTGACTAGACCAGAAAAGTGTACTATAGGAAGAATGAAGGCTAGGAGACCAATCCTTAAAGTTTTAAAATTCAATATATCAAATCTGTCCCTGACAATCTGGGCACTTCACTCAATGGTCATTAGGCAAACAGAAATCTTCAAATTGTTCGAGATTATATCAGTTTGTCGCTAATTAACTTTAGTTCATAAGCATTTCTTTTATCCACGAAGATTTAGAATTTAAAATAGAAACATTTAAGAGAATCAAATCCATGATTTTAGTATTTGTGTCAATAAATCTGTCTCAGGCACTTGGAACATTTAAAAGAATGGAACTTAATTTAAAATGTCTAACTGATTTAAATTTGTCTTTTTACACTGAAATCTCATGACATTAGAAAACAATATAGAAACATATAGGAAAACTTTAAGGTCACTAAATTTATGTTTATAAGATTCATAACACTTTCTTAATTATTTGGAACAACTGAAGTATGTATAAAGAAAATCAACTATGTTAAACTAAAAATTCAATTTTAGAGATTTCCACTTCTAGCCATGTTGGAATAATCGGTACCCAACTTGACCTTCCACTGTAAACAAACAGAAAACTAGACAAAATATATAAAACACTCGTTTTCAGACACCAGAAAACAGGCAGCACGGAACTGTGAACCAAAAGAAAAGGAAAACAGACATGGTATGTCCTAAAATACACCAGTTTTCTGTCTGGAGGTACTTTCTGGACTATAGCACGGGGAGAAGGAATCCAGGTACAGCAGAGTGGTCTTGCTGAATTAAGAGGGCAGAGGATGAAGTTCAGAAAGGCTGAATGAGCTGGAATTCATGAGTCAGAGTACCAGATAAGAGGAAGCTACTCGGAGAAAACGTTCCAGAAATCCACATAGGTGATCCCTTGAGTTTGTTGCTTGGTAATCTGCACATGCCTAGTATTAAATGCTGTGTATTACTTATCTAATGTTGTATAACAAGTCACCCTAAACCATTGTGGCTTACAATGTTCATGCCTTTCGTCTGTGTGAACTATCTATTCTCTGAGATACGACTATACATCTCTCCAAAATTTTAACAAAGAATTTTATAATCACACCCCAGGTTTCCTGTTAGAACATGTTGTCCTGACCTGCCATGATTTTCTCTTTGCGTGGAAGCTATTTTTCATAATTTAAACATCATGGGCTATCTGGAAAGGCTAGGGATTTTTTCTTTTCTTTCTTTTTTTTTTAACTCAGCACTTCTGGCTTCTTCATGTCTAGTTTTTCTTTTAGAATTTTACTATAAGCAGTAAAAAGAAGCCAGGTGGCACCTTCCACACTTAGCCTGCAAAGCTCTTTAGTTAGAGCACCCCTTCTTTAGATACATTTTCTACTTTCCACTTTATTGTAGGCAACAGCATTGCTAAACTTTCTGCCACTACATAGTAAGAATTTCTTCCAGGTTCTAATAATATTTCCTTACTTTCCTTTAAACTCTCATTGACGGCTTCCCTTAGATACCTTCAAACCTCCACCGCCAACAGGTCCCAAAGGCATTGTTCCCACAGGTTTTAGGCTTTTGTTACAACAGCAATTTATTTCTAGTATACAAATCCCTATTAATTATCTAATGCTGCACAAGAAATCACCTCAAATCCTAGTGGCATAAAAGAATAATAATCATTTAGTATTTGTAATGGACTAAATTGTCTGTATGCTCCACCCCCCACCCCACCCTCAAATTCATATGATAAAGTGCTAACACCAGTGTAGCTATATTTGGAGATGGGACCTGTAGGGAAGTAATTAAGGTTATATGAGGTCATAAGAGTGGGGCCCTGATTAGTGTCCTTATAAGTGACAGCAGAACACTCTCTCTTAACCTCTCTCTCTCTTTGTACATGCACACAGAAGAGGTCGTGTGAGCACACAGCAAAAAGGTGGCTATCTGCAAGCCAACGGTGTAGTCCTTACCAGACATCAACCGTGCTGGCATCTTGATCATGGACTTCCAGTATGCAGAACTGTGAGAGAAATAAATTTCTGTTGTTTAGGTCACTCGTCTATGGTATTTTGTTCTGGCAGCCTGATCAGATTAATACACTATCCTCTGGGTCAGGGATTCAGAAGTTGGACAGTTCTGGCTTGGGGTTTACTGTGAAGTTGAAATGCAACATCAGCTGAAGCTGGAGGATCTATCTCTAAAGTGCTTCAACATCAGTGGTAACTTGGTATTGAATATTGGTAGGGGGCCTCTGTTTCTTGCCACAAGGGATTCCCAAGTATTTTCAAAGTGTGATGGTTTGCTTCTGTCAGAAAAATATGAAATGCCTTTTATAACCTAGCCTCAGACATTACTTTCACTAATGCCATATTCTATTGGTCAAATGGTCAGGCCCAGATTCAGTATAGGGGGGACCACAGAAGGGCATGAATACCAATAGTTAAAGTTGTTGGTGGCCATGTGGATCCTGACTCACACTCCACCAAGCTAGACAATGAAATACCATTCTCTGTAACCTGCCAGAGAATACACAAGGCTAGATCCCAGCCAGAAATCTAACTAAATAGCAAGGGCATTCAGTAGAAACCACAGAAGGATCATGCTATGACAGTAGAGCTAAATGACAGACCTAGAGTAAAGCCTATTTAGGCCATCTTTAATAAAACTCAAAGCAAAGCCTCAAATGTATTTGTAAATTACTTCTTACATACTAAAACAAAGTTCAACACTCTTTAAAAGAAGACAACAAAATACCGATACTCAATAAGGTAACACAATGTTTGACCTCCAAAAAATACTACTAGATATGCAAAGAAGCAGGAAAATATAACCTCTAACCCAAATAAAAGTCAGTCAATAAAAACATACCCCAAAAAATAAATAAATAAAAAAAAATAATAAAAAAATAAAAACATACCCAGAAATGAGATGGAATTAGCAGAGAAATATTTTTAAAGACCTATTAGAAATAGGCTCAAAGATCATAGGAAAACATTAACATGCTATGAAATTGAAGACCTAAGAAAGACTCAAATAAAACTCTAGAGCAGGGAAATGAAATATGGTGATACACCGGAATTCAAATGCCCCAAAACTTGAACGACTTGGAATCATAAAAAAAATAAATAAATAAATCAAGCATATTTTGCCTCAGATTCTGAACGCTGCTTTGGAATCTGAATGCCAACACGTTGTTCACATGGGACATATCAACTGTATGGCCCGTAGCTTTATCTGAACGCCCACTCATCTTGAAACTCAAACATTTTTAAACTCGAACAGGGTTCTGAGACAGATTAAGTTCGAAAGCCAAGGCATCACTGTATCTAAAATGAAAATTTCATTGGATACTTAAATCTTGCATAAAATTCCTTCTTCAAAACATGTTCTAGGAAAACAGTATTGATTGCACTGCCTCAAAAAATTAAACATAAAGTTAGCATATGATTCAGCCATTCCACTTCTGGGTATATACTCAAAAGAACTGAAAATAGAAACTTGAACAGATATTTTTACATCCATATTCATAACAGCATTATTAACAATAGCCAATAGACAAAAGCAAACCCATGTCCATTGGCAGATGAATACATAAACAAAATAGGGTATACACATGCGATGGAATATTATTCAGCCTTAAAAAAAAAGAAAATCATAACACATGTACAACATGGATGTACCTTGAAGACCTTAAGCTAAGTGAAATAAGACAATCACAAAAGGACAAATACTGTGTATTCCCACTTACATGAGATACCTAGAGTAGTCAAATTCACAGAGATAGAAAGCAGAATGGTAGTTGCCAGTGGCCGGGGAAAAAGGGGAATATTGAGCTATTGTTTAATGGGAACAGTGTTTTAGTTTGGAAAGATAAAAAAGCTCTGAAAATGTGATGGTTGTACAACACTGTGAATGTACTTAATGCCACTGAACTATACACTTAAAAGTGGTTAAAATGACAAACTGTATGTCATGAATATATTAGAACAATTACTTTTTATTTTAGTTTTTTTAAGTATCCTCCTTTAAATAGGCTATTTTTGTTGTTGAAATGATTGGTCTAAGCAAAATTAGAGATAGGGAAAGTTTATCTATGTCTTTTTCTTTTTTCTTGGACTTATACCAGTATCTTCATACTATCCTCTGGTAGACCATCAAATCCTCCCTGTAACTTATCACTCCAATTATTCATAGTTTTTCTAAAACTGAAATAAATACAGAAAAAGTTTCCTTAATATTTTTTGCTTTATTAACTCAATACAATACTGTTAGAATATCGAGTAAAATGAAATCAATAGATGCTTAAATAATTTAACAGCAATTCTGCCATTTACATGTAAAGTAAGTTTTGTTTTTCCTTTCAAATATATTTATATACTAACACTTATTGAATGCCTCATGTGTTAAGTCCTATACTAGCAGTTTTATGAGTTTTCTCATAAAAAGGCAAGTCACACAACCAGACAGAAATTTCCAGAAGACACCAACATTCAAATAATTATGTACTAAATATTTTCATTATTTTATTTAATTGTACTAATAATAATGTAATTGTGAATTATGCTTTACTACTGCTCCATTTTTAAAGTACAACCAACTTATGAATTGTTAAATAACTTGCCCATGGTATAATTCTTTCCATTTTTACATTTGTTGAAACTATGTCTTAAAGAAACTATGTCATAAATCTTTTTATGAAGTAAAGTCACAATAGAAAATAAAACTCGCAGTTATAAGGTCCAAACTCATCTCATTTACAACAGAGTTTCTATATAGTACAATCTTGTTTCTGAGCCACATACATATATGCAAAATTTGAGTTACTGCTTTTATGTTAAATGCCTTGCTATACAAATTTATAAAACATGACCATCTGAAACATTTCACATCCCTCATTTAGGATATAGGCCAATTAAACCTGGTCAGCCAAACTTGTAGAGTGAGATTTTATCAGTTCCACACCATCCAAGGAACTGAATATATCCCTTAAAATAATGATTCTCAAAATGCAGTCCCCAGAAAAAAACATCTCCCGGGAATTTGTGGAAGCCCTGCCCCAAACCTTCTAAATCAGAACCTCTGAGACTAGGGCTCAGAAATCTGTTTTAACAAACCCTTTTGGTGATGCATGCTAACGTTTGAGAACCTCTTCTCTAAAACAATGACAGAGCCAAAGGATGGAGCAGTTCCCTGCGAGTTTTCAGGTTCCCTACTTTAGGTAGTTAGGTTCAATTATTTTAGATGAAAAAGTTTTCATTTCCCCAAAATAGCAAACTTATTCTTCTTAACTCCGAATACTTAATATTTTTAAAATTTATTTTATTATTTTTGACACAGAGAGAGAGAGAGATACAGAGACAGAGAACTGAACTAGGGGAACTCCCCCAGTTCAGCATATGGGTCCACACGGGCCGGGGCCAAGATTCAATCCTTGGTCCCAGGTGCTGCAAAGTGAGCGCTTAACCCACTGAGCCATCCCGGTTTCCCTAAATACTTAATTTTAATCAAGATAACTTTCAAACTATGTCAAGATTTACCTGCAATAAAACTTATTAAACACAAAATCACTGTTTCAATTCTATATTTGTGACTATGTTAAGTATAAATGTCTATGTTAACCACACTTTTATCAACAAGGTTAATTTCTACACTTAAAGTAATTTGAAGGACTTTATCTTCCATTAAAAAACAGACCCATATATTTTTTCCATAATCCCTCTGGGCAAGTCTATTCAATTCATTTGAATTATCCATCTTTTGCTGATTTTTCACTGATTGATAATTTTAACTAAGTTTATCAAAGAAAATGGTAATGATTTATTAAATTACCTGTGTATATAACTTTTCTTTCCTGGCATTCAAGAAGAGTTTTCCTGTGCTTTTGTGCTTTTTCTCGAAATCTTACTGTTATCACATAATTTGGATTGCCAGCATTGCAATTAGGTTCAGGAAAAGATTTGGTTTCCACAAGATTTCCAAACTTTTTGTTAACAAAATGGTGAACAGCTTTTCTGTGGTCTTTGTTTGTATCAGGTTTAAAGGTAAATTTGGTACTTTCTTTCTTTGCATCCAAATATTTTAAAAAGTCAAATGCTTCTTCTTCAGATACCAAGTGACAGAGTTCTTTATACTCAAGATTTGGTTTTACAATAATTTCACTGTTTTTTCCTACAGTTATTAAAAAAGGAAACTTCTGCCTAATAGCACTATGCAAAATAGCCCTCTGGTTTTTGTCAAGGATTGTGCCTAGTAAGAATTCAGGAGATGGTCCAATTAGCTCAGTTTTTGAGTTCCACTTCTCTTTTATATCACAGGCAAACTGATTCAGTAATTCATTAGTTTTTTCATCTAACAAAGAGCCTAATATATCCGTTTTTTCTTCTTTACCTTTGGAAGTTCCACCATTGATTTTATCTTCCTTTTCTGAACCAGACTGATGGTTTTGGTCATCATCAGAACACCCAACCAAAGTACTGACTTCTCGGTTGCTTCCCTCTTCACAGGATAAATTTTGAAGATCTAGTTTTGTTTTCTTGGCAAAATTATTTGGCTCAGGTAGTACTTTACTAATCTTGTAAATAGGTTCATCAGTGGCCTTATTAACTAACTGTCCCTGTTCATCGATCTCAATAACAATGAAGTCACTGGGTGAGCTTTTTATAGTGCCATGAAATCCAGTATGATCAGTAATGAAACACGAACTGATTCTAAAATCTGCATCCTCTTCCATTCTTAAATAACAATGCCTACAAAAGAAACAGAAAGACATTCAGCTACTAGAAAGAAAAGTTGTGGATCACAAAAAATAAACAGATTCGTAGGATTTATTTCTTTGTCCTTTTCAATCCTGAGTCTCCTTAAAAGACATTAATGATTTAATTTACTTTTATAGTTCATATGTATTTTGAGTCTCCTATACCAAAATGAATTAATATGCAAACTTTTTCTGGTATAACTGGTGATTTGCAACTTGACTCTTCATGCACTACAGGCTTCCACCTATTATCTAGGATTAAAACAGGTTCCAATTTCACTTTGAAAATATCATTTGTAGGCCCATAAAGAACATAGGACTGTGTAAAATGTGTACAGTGATTTTCTAACCTTATTCCTGAAACCTGGAATTCCAGCTAAATACAGAGAATTTGTGGCTAGATTTTAATATATTAGTTACTAGGGATGGGAGAAGGGATGAGAAGACAGGAAGAAAAAGGCCAAAGTGATAAATAAAGTTGTAAATACCAACTTGCAATGTGATTATGCCTGAACCTTAAGCTTTCTTGAAAACCCACATAAATACTTCTTTATTTTGTTTTTGTTTTTGAGAGACAGAGAGAGACAAAGAGATGGGGAGGGCCCAGAGCAGTGTCCACAGCTGCACATCATCAGTTTTTGACATGGTTTCATTCCTCACAGGTGGGTGAGGCTGCACAGGACCGGCCTGGCTGGGGGCCTCCCACATGGGAGGCACGCCCCCTCCAACCAGGGGCCAAATCAGGGGGCGAGAACCGAACTTGGGGCCTCCCGCATGGGAGGCACAGCCCACTTCAGCGTATGGGTCCACACAGGCCAGGCAGGGGCTGGGATTTGATCCTTGGTCCCCAGGGTTGCAAAGCGAGCATTTAACCCACTGAGCCATCCTGGCTTCCCCAAAATTTTTATAGGTACAAACTTCTGAGGTTGACCCAGAGGAAAATTCCAACCTTATCACTGGCATCAGAGAGAAGAAACTCTTACAGATCTTCTTGAAGCAGTAGACCAGGAAGACTTCAGGCACTGTTTACACAACCCATGGCTACCATACCAGATGGAGCAACAGAAAGGTTAAAATGCCCAGGCCCCCATAATACTCAGTTTTTTGTGTTAGCCATACTCTCCAGGATATTGATCATTATCTGGACCTTCATCCCAGGTCAACAATGTATTATACTAATCTGAACCACTGTAGCAAACCCCCTTCCTCCATTCTATTATGCCATGCAGAAATCACAGCAAATTCTCTACATCCTAATTTGCTGGGAAATATACAGGATATATTTATTTTCTTGCATTCCTTAATTTCCTGCAGTCTTCTCAGTTTCTTGCCTTAATTGAAACCTGTCTATTTCCCCAGGCTGCTTCCTCTGTTAGTTCTCTCAAGTGAAAGCTACTTTTCCTTTCACAGCCACCTAACCTAAGACCTGGAAGTTGTAAATATTTTGTTTGCCACTGCTCCTTCCAAACCACTTTTTCCTCCTCTAACGCCCTCAAATCCCAATTCCTTTGAAGTCCATGCCAGCAGGCTCTGCCCTCTGGGGTCATCCTCTCTCTGGGCCCCAAATGACTCTTCTTCATTCACTGATGACTTTAACACCTGGCTCACTGTCTTCACCAGCATGACTTCCATAAACATCCATATGGATTATCCACTTAACATCGCAGTGTCTCAGTTACTCAATCTCAACCTCATCCCACTTCCACTTCATCTCAGTCACAACTTTGACTTTATCACCAATCACTGCGTCAACTTTAAGTGTCTGCTGTCCTCTTATCACCTTCATTTTATTTTAGTACTTCAATCCAGGAATTCTTATACATTGTAAAAGCCTCTAATCTCTGCTTCTACTATTAGCTCACTAAAGTACTATATGTTCTCCACATAGCACTCAGAATGATGATTTAAAAGGTAAATTAAACCATAATCACAAAACTTGTTTAAAACTCTCAAACCACATTTATAATAAAATCCAAATTACCCTGGCTAACAAAGATTTCTAAGATTCTAGACTTTGTCTCCTCTATAAATTTATTTTATATTCTTTCCCCATTACCCACTATACTCCAGCTACACTGGCCTTCATTTCCTTTATGTTATTCCTGTTGATTAAATTGGTCCTTCCCAAGTCACAGCCTAAGAGGTCTTCCCCAATCAATCATCTAGGAACCAGCATGACGCTCTCTTTCACAAAACCCTGTCTAATTTTCTGCATAGTACTTCTATCTAATAATTTTCTTCATTATTTATTGTATACCTCCCTCAAATAGAATGTTAGCTCCATGAGAGCAAGACCTTGTCTGCCTTATTCACCCATTATCTCACACTTAGCACACTGTCAAGCACTGACAATTGAATACATAAAACCATAAAATAAGAGCTGTAAGAGTGAAGAGGAAGAAAGATTACATTTGCCTGTGATAATTGGTAGTCAAAATGCCAGAAGTGGCCACCTAAGTCCTCAAAACCATTCAAGCAAAAGAAATGAGGCAGAAGCATACACCTACTGTAAGTAATGTAAAAACGTTTGCAATGTATTAGAGAAAACTTAACAGTCCAGGTACAGAACTATAAGAGAAAACGTTTTCTAGTAGTTCTGGAAAACGTAGCTGCAGTGGGATTAGTGCCAAACTATGTAAGAAAGTGAATGTCCTGTCAAGGATTTAGACTCCACTGAGTGGTCAATGCAAGGGCAAGGGAGGTGTCTGGGTAGGAAAATGACACAATCCAAAAAGATGTTTTAGTAAGATGACTGATGGAACTGAATAGTATGACTAACATGAAGAGCTAGAGGAGTTGGAGAGCAATGTTGTAGGACTGGCCTTGGAAAGAATATTAATATGCTCTCTCCCCAGTAAAAGGAAGAAAATATGAAGACATTCTAAGCTAGGAGAATGGGTAGAGCAATTTGGAGAGAATGTGTAACGATGGGAAAATTGCATACAACCAAGCATTTAGTTAAGAATGGAACCCAGCTAGAGGGGAGCTGAGGAGGCCATGTGGAGTTAAGCATAAATGTGCAATGCTCCTCAACAAATGATTTGTTGATGAGAGTGCGGGGTGGAGAGGGGTAAGGTAGTTTGAATGACCCAGGGTCGGGGAATTGCTGGTTTAGGGCAGATACTAAGAAGATATAAGAAACGGGAAGGTAGCGCTTTTTCCCTCATGTTCTTCCACTAAATCACCGAAGATCCGCCGAACTCACTCCTACTTCCTACTCTCTCCTCAACTGGCAGAACTGAAGTCTCCAGCGTCGTGGCCCTCAGGCGGGTCCAAAAGTACCCTCAGAAACCGCCAGCCCTTTGCTTCTCCCTCCCGACACCCGCCTGTCTCAAGGAGCGATACTAGCCCACCTCATCCTCCTCTCGGGGCAAAGGGTCAGGCTCCCAAACACCAATCCTGTCATCAGTCCATATAGGAGCCCCACACTAAATAAGAAGCTCGATCCAGTCCATCTCACCTCCAGGTGAAGGCATAACCCCCTGCTCAACCTAGTGCGCATACCCGGAAGACTTAAAATATTTCGCCTCCTACGAGGCGTATTTAAAGGGACAGGCATCTATTTAGGCGTCTTACGCCGGACTAGGGATTTCTCACATTGTGGAGTTGCCCGAAGCTGTAAAAAGAGGAGGGCGGAGCCTGGCGCACTGGGCCCGTCCCGTTCCGCTTGCCCCGCCCCGCCCATCCCAGTGCACTGCTTCCTCACCCGCGGGCACAGCCGTGTGGGGTGCATTGTGCCCCCTGTGCCCCGCATATGGGCAGGTAAGAGATTCCGATTGTGCGCGCGCCCCCTTCACCTCAGGTTGTCCGAAGTCCGCTCCCGCCTTCGTCCCTCAGCCCCAGGGTTGTTGAGGGACCGTTTCGGAAGTAAATTCAACTCATCAAAGTGATAAAAGTTCGGGAGGAAATAAGTTGTTTGGGAAGAGCTTGGTCCAACCAAGATAAAGACTTGGTTGGGTCCCTGGGGATCAAAAAGTTAGCCAGATCTGAGTTGGAACCTGGGGCGTGGAGAAGCGTTACCTGGCCATTCTGTGGCTCAGTGGGACCTCGACACGAGTTTCTCAACTCCCGTGCGTTGTGTTCGTCCAAGTTCCCTTTTACAAAATGAAATTTCTTTTTCGGAGAACCAGGAAGTAAGGCCAGCAGTTAGCAGATACGCTTGGCTTGTGGAAAGCATTTTGAGCCTCCACAAGGTTCTAATTAACTTGTTTCTCCTGCTTCCAGGCTTCCCGGAAATTAGAAAGTCGGGAGGTGGTGTAAGATTCAGAGAAGTACATTATCAGATGGGAAAAAGTATATATGACAGCCTGAAAGCGAGAAAGAAAACAAAGTTATTAAAAAGCGGAGCTTGAGAAAGTGAGGGCGCACTTTAGCCATTTAGAATGGGAACAGATAGCTCTGCTCTGTTAGTGCCTCAAAAACGCTCCTGCCCAAGGAGCCCAAAGAGTAGAGAACGTTAAACTCTACCTTGCTCTTTCTGGGAGTAGGCCTTGAAGAGATCTGTCAGAAAGTTCAGATTTCTTTTAGCCTCCTGTTTGCATGCTAAAGCGTTCGAAGTTTACTTCCTACCTGCCCAAACTGAGCTCATTATCTCCCAGGCCAAACGTGCACCTTCCACTGTCTTCTCCATCTCAGTTAGTGTTAGGAAACTTGTTTAGGCCAAAAACCTTCATGCCATCTTCTCACCCTTCACATTAGGACATGGGATTCTCTTTGCTCTACCTCAGAGAAGATTTAGCATCCTAGGATTTATCACCTCTGCCACCACTGTGTCCAAGATGCCATGACCACCCACCTGGATTATTGTGTACTCTACCAGCTGGTTTCTTCCAGCTTCTCTGCTCTTATTCCAGTATCTTTTATTCTCAGCAGCAGCCCCAGTGTCTATTTTTAGGACATCAGTATAGAGCATGTCTCTCCTTTTCTCAAAGCCTTCACTCTCTTCCCATCTCACTCAGAGGATAAACAAAGTCAATACCAAAGCTATTATGTAATATAAGTCTCAAGGAGACTGTTATTTCTCTCATCTAATCTTCTAATTTCCTACTCCCTGTCCAGTCTCATTATCTCCTTGCTTTTTCTCAATGGCCCACTTCAGACGCCTGGAATATTTTCCTACAGATATTCCAGTGGCTGGCTTTCTCATTGTTTCCAACCTTAAATAGTACCTGCTTATTGAGGACTACTCTATCCTATTAAAATTGAAACCCCTTCTGGTTTTTGTTTTTTGATTTCCCTCCATTTGTCACCATCTAACATATGATGGATTTTTTGTTTGTTTGTTTTTGCTTATTACCTGTCTTCCTCTATTAGAATATAAATTCTATGAGTTCAGTAGTTTTTTTTCTTATTTTCCTAATACTTTGTCTACAGGGATCTGGATCAACATCCAGCACAAAGTATTTACTCAATAAGTATTTGATGGGGAAAGCTGGGATGTCTCAGTGGGTTAAGCGCTGGCTTTGAAGCCTGGAGGACTGAGGATCAAATCCCGGCCCAGGCGGACCCATGTACTGAACTGGGGTGTGCCCCCAGTTCAGTTCTTGCTGGGGCCTATGTGGGAGGCTCCTGACCCGTTTCCTGCCCTGTGCAGCCCCGTGCCCACCTATGGAGTGAAACTATATGGAAAACTAATGTTGTCAACTATGGAGACTGCTCTGAGCCCTCCCCCTTCTCTCTCTTTCTGTCTCTGTCTATCTCTGTCAAAATCAATAAAATAAATCTTAAAAAAAAAGTATTTGATGAATGAATAATATCTTTTTAATAAACCCAAAGTGTTTTAAATTACTTACCATTGAGTTAAATTAGTGTTTGAGAATGACATATGATGCTTAATTTATGGTGTACCAGCACATATCCAAGTTTGAGAATGGCAGTCCTATATAATTTAATAGGTCTGGAAGATATCACCTGCTTTGTTTCATAATGATGATGTCAAGTTCTACAAAAATAAACATTAATGATTATGGTCTGGAAGATATCACCTGCTTTGTTTCATAATGATGATGTCAAGTTCTACTAAAATAAGCATTAATGATTATCTGCTATATTTTGCTTAAGAAAGCATGGAGTGAATAATGTGTTTTAGGAAGGTTGTAAACATATTAAACATAATATGCTTGATAAAATAAGGTTGCCACCATCTGAAAAGCTTAGCTACATTCTCAGACCTCTTACTTTTACTCTCAGTAGTTCCTCACCACTATTCTGAAAATTGAGCTTAAATACAACTCTGTATATTTCTTTTTAAATATGTGTTATAAGAATAACTTCTGCCATAAAAATAACCATCACTATATTTTTAATCACTGATTGAGAAAAATATTTTAAACTTAAAAATCTCTTATTAAAGAGATTTGATTCTTGAATATGTTCACAAGAATTTTTCTGAAAAAGTCACTCAGAAAATGTCAATGTCAAAAATTCTTTAATTTTTGTATTGATATTATAGGTGAAGAAAGAGAGCAAGCCCAGAGGATAGACAAATAAACTACTGTTTTAATTTCTTCTGATGATATCAACTACAGTTGACCCTTGAAAAACAGGGATTATGGGGAAGCTTGGATGGCTCAGTGGGTTGAGCGCTCGCTTTGTAGCCCCGGAGCCTGAGGATTGAATCCCAGCCCCGGCCCATGCGGACCCATATACTGAACTGGGGTGTGCCCCCAGTTCAGTTCTTGCTGGGGCCTATTTGGGAGGTTCCCAGCCCAGTTCCTGCCCTGTGCAGCCCCATGCCCACCTGTGGAGTGACACTATATGGAAAACTAATGCTGTCAGCTATGGAGACTGCTCTAGGCCCTCCCCCTTCTCTCTGTCTCTATCTGTCTCTCTGTCAAAAAACAACAAAAATAAATCTTTTTAAAAAGAAAAGAAAAACAGGGATTATGAGCACTGACCCCCATGCAGTCATAAATCCAAGTGTAATTTTTTAAAAAGATTTATTTTGTTTTGAGAAGATGAGAGTGAGAGGGAGAGAGAGAAGGAGGAACGGCCCAGAGTAGTCTCCAGAGTTATACATCATTAGTTGTGGCATGGTTTCATTCCACACAGATGGATGTGGGGCCATGTGGGGTAGAAACCAAACTAGGCCTCCCATGTGGGAGGTAAGAACCTTCACCATCCTGGTGGTTACAGTTGCACTGCAGTTCAGCACATGGGTTTGCACAGGCCAGGGCAGGGATTCGAACCAAAGACCTCAAGGTTACAACGCAAGTAAGTGCTCAACCTGCTGAGCGATCCTGGCATTCCCCAAGTATAATTTTTGATTCCCTCAAAACTGAACTACTAATAACTGTTGTTGACCAGAAGCCTTTCCAATAATATAAACTGTCAATTAACACATATTTTGTGTTATACATATTATATGCTTTATTCATACAATAAAGTAAGCTAGAGAAAAGAAAATGTTACTAAGAAAATCATAAGGAAGAGAGAATACATTTACAGTATTTATTGAAAAAAATTCATATAAGTGGACCTGTGCAGTTCAAACTCATGTTGTTCAAGGTCAACTGTAGTTGACCTTGGAGTGTTCCTTTACTATGGTGTATTCCATTACCAACACTTCATATGTCATAACAAAGAGTGATATATAATATAAGCTTACAGATGTCATTGCTAAAACTGTAAATTTTAATAAGAAATTTTCATATTATAGGAATAGAAGATGAACAAACCCATAACACCATCAACATATGTGCGCTGCCTCAATCTTGGACTAATTAGGAAGCTGTCAGATTTTATTGATCCTCAAGAAGGATGGAAGAAGTTAGCAGTAGCTATTAAAAAACCGTCTGGTGATGATAGATACAATCAGTTTCACATACGGTAATGTACAAAATTCTTTTTCTTTTTAAGTTTTTGCATACCGTACATTATAGAATGATTAGTAGGTATAAATACTGTCTAATGTTGCAGTTCGGAACGATAATAACTTTTTTTTTCTTTTTTTTTTTACAATTTTTGCTTTATTCATATAGGCTAAAATTGTGATCTTGTGAATAAGTTTTGGGTTAGAATCAAGATTCCCACTTTTACTCCTGTTATCTTTGGCAAACCAAGTACGGTAGAAATCACTCTGCCTCACACTTGCCATTTCCAAATTGAAGTAACATAAGATTATTATAGGAATCTACTAAAATTTTGGAGCCTCAACTTCTAAGTGTAGAATCTCTAATTCACTTTAACAGGGTATATTGGGAATTCAAACTGACATTTTATAATTGCTTGTAAATGTATACATCTATAAACAGAATTCTTAGTTCTTAGCCAGGATTTTTCAACACTATCTTCAAATAATTTATTTTCCTTCTCTCTAGTCATCTCTGCTCGAGTTAATGTAAAATATAGGTACAGATACTATTTTTGTCACTTATTTCAGTTCATACCTATGTCAAAATCTGTCTTTAGAATCAAGAGGAAAAATATTTTATTTGGATTGTCAGCATTCATCTAATAAAGAACCTAAAACTAGCTTCCTCCCAAGAAATATTTTCTCATATGAAGGATGAACATCTTAAATTGCTTAGAAGAAGCTTAAGTTTAAAGCTTGAAAGCCTATCTTTAAAGATTGTTTATTAATATTACTAAATTTATTAAAAAGTGTTAGAGGATAGTTGAGGCAGTGGTGGTAAAGATAAAAAGTTTATTTTTGCAGAGTAATGGCAGCAAATGATTATTGAAAGAACGATAAAATTAGAAAATTACCACCACCAGTAACTGATAGACGCAATCTTATCAGTAGAGCTAAACCCTCAAAGTAAAAGGTCACTCATGTACAAGATTTGAAAGTATTATCTACCAGTTACTAATGAAGAGGAAATAGAGAAATTTCTCTATAAAAAGAGAAAAAGTCTGAGGTATACCTTCTTTATCAAGTAATCAAACTTTCTGATACCAATAATGATACAAACTACCAGTATATGCCAACAGACGTGACACAGTGGGAAGAGCACATTGTCACCTCTGTAGTGTTTTTACCAAAAATTTTAAACCTGAATTTAATCATGAGAAAGTAGTGAGAGAAATCTAGACTGTGAGACATTCTATAAGGCATCTATCTGGTCTATACTCAAAAACACACAGCACAGAACTAGAGATGGAGAAGGTGAGGGCAGGAGTCAGACATGGCAAAATGTTATATCAATTGGTCAGTTGGTAAATCTATGTGAAGAGTAAAAGGTTGTTCATGGTATTACTTTTTCAACTTTTCAGCAGGTTTGAAATTTTTCAAAATAAAATTTGGAGGAAAGATAGAATAAACTATATTGTTTACGTTTTTAAATTTTATTTTTTTTAACTTTTTTTTTAATTGTTTTTGATGGAGAGAGTGAGACAGAGAGAAGGGGGAGGGCCCAGAACAGTTTCCATAGTTGTATGTCAGTTTTCTACATAGTTTTATTCCACACAGGTTGGCGGGTCTGCACAGGGCAGGAACCAGCCGGGGACCTCCCCTGTAGGAGGCACAACCCCGTGATCAGGGGAGTCTCCCACATAGGAGGCTCACCCTAGTGAGAACCAAACTGGGGGCACACCCTGGTTCAGCATATGAGTCCACTCAGGCTGGGGCTGGGATTCGATTCTCAGACCCTGGGGGCTGCAAGATGGGCACTCAACCCACTGAGCCATCCCAGCATCCCTCAAAACTAATTTTTAAAGAAATAGGAATAAAAACTGATATGTTTTGCTTTTAATTTTTTTTTTTTTATTGTTTTTGACAGAGAGAGAGAGAGAGAGAGAGACAGAGACAGAGACAGAGACAGAGACAGAGAGAGAACTGAACTGGGGGCACTCCCCAATTTAGCACATGGGTTGCACAGGCCCGGACGGGATTTGATCCTGGGTCCCCGGTGCTGCAAAGTGAGCACTTAACCCACTGAGCCATCCCGGCTTCCCCATGTTTTGCTTTTAAATTTAATTGAAGTATCATTAAGATTAAGATCAAAGGAATAATTCTCCAAGTTTGTGTATGTTTTATATTTTTAAGCAGGTTTGTTTATTAAAAATCATATATGGCTAACAGAGTTAGTACCCTGTAAGAGCACATGCTTGTGTCAAATGAAGTCTGAATTTGGATCTCAATTTTGATGCAGCTTACTGGCTGTGTGACTGTGGGCTGGTTACTTTACCTCTTCACACCTAACTGTCTCACTAGTAAATTAGTATGATAGTCATAGTATCTTTGAGAATTAAATGGTTCATGTATGTGCAACCTGTAGCCCACTGAGCAAATAGTAAGTACTCAGAGTACGTTAACTATTATCATTACCTTCAGCGTCTTTTTTCTTTCTTCCTATCTGTCTTTCCTGTTCTCTGTAATTCTTGCTGGTTTCCCTATTGTTCCTTTCTTTTAATATTCTAGGAAGTGCTGTGGGTGAGACAGGGACTGGGGATATGATTCCTATTTTCATGTTAACTATTTACATATTAATTGGTTTTTTTTGTTTTTTAGCAGAAATGTGTTTTTTTTATTTATTATTTATTTATTTGTTTATTTATTTTGACAGAGAGAGAGAGATACAGAGACAGAGAGAGAACTGAACTGGGGGAGCTCCCAGCTCAGCACATGGTTCCGCACGGGCCGGGGCTGGGACTCGATCCTCGGCCCCTGACGCTGCAAAGTGAGCGCTTAACCCACTGAAACATCCCGGCTTCCCCTAAATACTAATTTTGTTTCTTTGTTTCTTTTAAGGAGATTTGAAGCATTAATTCAAACAGGAAAAAGTCCCACTTGTGAATTACTGTTTGACTGGGGCACCACAAATTGCACAGTTGGTGATCTTGTGGATCTTTTGGTCCAAAATGAGTTTTTTGCTCCTGCAAGTCTTTTGCTACCAGGTAAACTAAGTGTGACTAGGGCATCAACAGTTAGGTGCAAAGACAAGATGAGAAATAGGAACATCTCTTCTCATTCTTACTTTTATCTCATAGTAGATGAACCTGACATTTGAGACTGCTTTTCATTCTTTCAACCCTTCCCAACTCTTTAACAAGCACTCCAGACGTAGGCTACTGCAAACTTGCTGCTAAGGAGATGGAGGCTTTGTCATTGAGTCTGATCCCACCGTTAAAGTAAGGTAGTTTTGTGCCAGTAGGAAGTTTAGAAAAATGGAAATTAGTTTTGAGTTTTGGTTTTTGGTGTTTTTATGAGCTCTTGCTTTTTATTCACCTTCAACTTCCACCCCAATGGGACTCTGTGATCATGACTCCCTTAATACTGTATTGGTGGGATAGTGTCTAGTTGCCTTCTCCATAGCTTACTTTTTCCCTTTGGTGCCATTTACACCATTGATTCCCACTCTTCAGTGTTCATGAGAATCACCTAGTAGCTTCTTGGGCTCTGTTTAAACAAGTAGCTTCCTGGGCTCTGTTACAGATACCATTATCAGAACTCTGGAATTGAGCCCAAGGTCTATGTTTTTAAACAAGTACTTCAGTACTTCTGATACAGGTGGCTCATGGACTACTTTTTGAAAATACTGCCTTACCCCCACTACCCATCTTTATCAAAACAGAAGTCTTACTAGGTAGCTTCTTGTGTGTGCTGTGAGGATATGGGGCTAACATGTGGAAACTGGAATGATATTAAATCAACCAAGTTCTTAGTTTAAATTTTTCACAAACACTTTTTCTTAATGAGCAGCAACTTGTATCTTATTTCATTTGGCAGATGCTGTTCCCAAAACTGTTAATACTCTACCTTCTAAAGAAGCTGTAACAGTTGAACAGAAACAAGTGCCTCTCTATTACAAAGACAGGACATTTGTGATACCTGTGAGCAATCCTGAGCAAAACTATATGCCACCTGACTCCTCAAGTCCAGAAAGTTTGGCAGCTGATGATACACGTAAGTAACATTTGCAGTGCATTCCACTAGTAGTTTGTCATTCACTGCTTTAAACAAATTACTCCTTTTGTTTGTACACACTGGTAATCACTCTTTTGTAGGTTTTTTCCTCCTGATTTATTAAGCACCATTTTCATTGTATAAGTGAGTGTAACCAGTGAATAGAAACAATATGTAAATACATATATAACTTGAAAGGATTATTTTATAAAGAAAATAAGTGACTAAAGTTTTGGGTGGAGGATCACCAAACAGTTCTCAAGTTAAAGATTAAAAATGTTATTTAAAAAATTATTTTGCTCTCTCTTCCATTGTGCCTAATCCAAGGTAGTAAATAATGTAAATGTGAAATATTTCAATTGAGAAAATACTAAAATTTATAAAGCCAATTTTTTTATTGAAGCCCCCCCCTTTTTTTTTTTTACTTTATTGACCATAGGTTTTTACAGTTTTTCATTTTATGAATTGAAGAATGTTACAAATAACTTTGATGAACGACCCATTTCTGTTGGTGGTAACAAAATGGGAGAGGGCGGATTTGGAGTTGTATATAAAGGCTATGTGAACAACAGAACTGTAGCAGTGAAGAAGCTGGCAGCAGTAAGTTATATTTTCAGAAATAAAAAGATTTAAAGGCAGAGTTGCTTCCTAGTGTGCTGTATAATAAGTTTTAAATTAATCTTAGGAGCTATGTTATTTGTGCATATTTTCTTTAAATTAACATTGTATTTTCTTTAAAATAAATAAGACTAAGCTAGTAGTCTTAACACTTAAAAATCTGTTGAAAGCTGTGGGCCCTATCCCTACAAAACTATAGTTATGCACACATACATACATATATAATACATACATACATATAATTATGGAAGATTCACAAAATAAAGTTGAGAAGTCTCATTTTACACAGTACTTCGGTAAATAATCAAGATGAAAATGGTAAGATACCAAGAAAATTTTATAAAAATAACTTGCATATTATTTTTCTCATTTAAAAATAAAGCTTGTTGAGTGTCAACTGTAAATGCAAAAAATAATAATAATTAAAAAAAAATAAAAAGGGATAGCAGACCACCAGATGGTACCACATCCTGCTAAATAAGTAAATAAATAAATAAAAATAATAAAGCTTAGAAAATACATAAAGTATACATTAAGAAAAAAAGATTGAAAATTTTCTTGTCTATGTTTTTTGGGTTTTTATGTTCATTTGTTTTTATTGTTAAATTTAATGGGGTGACATTGGTTGGCAACAATTAGTTTCCAGATGTACAAGTCCACATCACATCATTTGTGCATCATATTATGTGCCCACCACCCAGAATCAGCTCCCCTTCCATCACCATATATCCGGTGCCCACTCCCACCTCCCCCTACAAGTCTCCCTCCCTCCTCCTCCCCCCTCTCCAGGTGACCATCAAACTATTGAGTGTGTCCATAATGCTGGTGCCCTCTCCTACCTCCCCTCCCTCTCTCCTTTCCCCCTCCTCCCCTTCTCTCAGGCAATCACCAAGCTATTGAGTATGTCCATAGGTCTCTGTGTCTTTGTTACTTTCAGTTTTATATTCCACCTATAAGTGAGGTCATATGTTGCCTGATTCTTTCAGTCCTTTGGGGGCAGGTATCATTTCACTCATGTAGCCCGGACTGTTCTTCACCATTGTATCACGCTGCTGTGGCAC
>PVKE010007154.1:0-51680 GCA_004027555.1 Craseonycteris thonglongyai | reverse complement strand
ACAGAGACAGAGACAGAGAGAAGGGGGAGGGCCCAGAACAGTCTCCATAGTTGCACATCATTGGTTTTCCACATAGTTTCATTCCACAGGTGGGCGGGGCTGCACAGGGCAGGAACTGGGCCGGGGTCTCGCCCCGGTGAGAACCAAACTGGGGACACTCCCCAGCTCAGCATATGGGTCCACACGGGCCGGGGCTGGGATTCGATCCTCGGACCTCGGGGCTGCAAAGTGAGCGCTCAACCCACCGAGCCTTCCCGGCTTCCCCTCTGCGCATGTTTAGCACATCTGAAGCCAACCACTCTCTGTCCTGTCATCCCTCCAGATACTCACTGTTTTTCTGGGTTGTGTCATGTCAGGTCTCAAAGGGTTTCAGGGGTCTATTGTTCCCCGGAGTCACGCTAATTGTAGTGTGAGGTTTTCCAGATTGTAAAAAATTTCAAGAATTGCATGTGATTTTATAGCAGAAACCTGTGTTTGTAGTTGTGTGTGTGTGAGTACATACAAACATATCCACATAGTCACATACCTGCAAACAGAGGAAAGATATCAATGTGTATAGAGATACTTTCTTTTAAAGATATATTTTTGTTTTTTGACAGAGAGACAGAGAGAAGGGGGAGGGCCCAGAGCCGTCTCCATAGTTGACATTAGTTTTCCATATAGTTTCACTCCACAGGCGGGCACAGGGCTGCGCAGGGCAGGAACTGGGCCGGGAGCCTCCTGCATAGGTCCCGGCAAGAACTGAGCTGGGGTCACACCCCAGTTCAGCATATGGGTCCACATGGGCCGGGGCCGGGATTTAATCCTCAGGCTCCAGGGCTGCAAAGCGAGCGCTTAACCCGCTGAGCCCTCCCAGCTTCCCTAGAGATACTTTCATTTATCATTGCCCAATAAAAACGGTTTCATGTTTATAAATAGACTCCATATTTGTTTTCATGTTTCCAATCTGTTATATTTGGTAACATGGTTGACTACTCATGTCCATCCTTTGACTATTATAGTTGTCTTTATATAGTTCCTATTTTAAATTAAAAAATATGTACCTACGGTATGTACAAATAAATGGTCATTTGACCTAATTGAGTCATTTTGTGGAAGTTGTAGACATGGTTGAGGTATGACACTTATAAACTCCCAAGTGCCCCTCAAGTACTGTGAAAAAGTCATATTTCAGAGTCACCTCCAAGTTGCCAAAGAGCGAACACCCCAAACAATCCCGAAGCACCACCAAAAAAAGTCACATTTCAAATGTCAGTATTTATTTCTGCATTGATACTACAATTACAATGGTTGTAGTGTGTATCAATTTATATATGTATGGATTGTACTTCTTCTGATTCCAAATAAGAGCTTATTCCCAAATCCTATCTAAATGTATACTTTGAAATTCATTCTTTTAGTTAACAGTTATTAACATCATTTTATTAGAAATAAGATACAAAATCCCAAGAGAATAGATCAACAGTATGGTTGAGGATCATCTCACAAGTTATTCTTTTTCTTTTTTTTTATAGATTTATTTTATTGTTTTTGACAGATACAGAGAGAGACAGAGAGAAGGGGGAGGGCCCAGAGCAGTCTCCATAGTTGAACCTCATCAGTTTTCGACATGGTTTCGTTCAACACAGGTGAGTGGGGGCCACATAGGACAGAAACTGGGCTGGGGGCCTCCCACATGGGAGGCACGCTCCCTCGAGCCAAGGGCTGAACCAGGGGGTAAGAACTGAACGGGGAGCTTCCCGCATGGGAAGCACACCCCAGTTCAGCATATGGGTCCACATGGGTCGGGGCCAGGATTCAATCCCTGGTCCCTGAGGCTGCAAAGCAAGTACTTAACTCACTGAGCCATCCCGGCTTCCCCAAGTTACTCTTAAATTATTAAGTTTGCACATCCAGCTGGAGAGCTTCTTTCCTTCAGTTTCTTCTATAAAACTGGATTGTAGGCACCACCTCTCAGGGTTAATCTGAGGCTTACATGATAATGTGTATTAAATATGAGCAGTAAAGTTCCTTTGAGGTGGGACATGTATGCCTATCCTAATTATATGCCTCAGCATAATTAGAAATTACTACGTATTATGTACCCTCAGGTGAGCTTATAAATATTTCTATGGAAAATGCTACATCTGTACATGCCAACAGCTCATTATTTAACGTGAGATGTCACAATGCTGTTTCCATTAAGTGGTGCAAAATGTGTTTTAAAGCTGGTTAGTTTGTATTTCCCTGATGGCCTGTGATGTGAAATGGAGTGTCTTTTCATATGCTTATTTGCATCTGCATAACTTCTTTGGTGAGGTGTCTGTTAAGGTCTTTGGCCCACCTTTTTTTTTTTTTTTCAATTACATTTGACATACCATATTATATTGGTTTCAGGTATATAGTGTAGTGGTGAGACATTTATATAACTTACAAAATC
This sequence comes from Craseonycteris thonglongyai, assembly GCA_004027555.1. NCBI lineage: Eukaryota > Metazoa > Chordata > Mammalia > Chiroptera > Craseonycteridae > Craseonycteris > Craseonycteris thonglongyai. Next base: position 49,261 of record PVKE010007154.1, on the reverse strand, counting down.
CTCATTCAAGTTATTTAGCAATAAAAAGAAATGAGCTATCACACTATTAAAATACATGAAGAAACTTTAAGTGCACATTGCTAAGGGAAAGAAACCAATCTGGAATGGCTACAGACAGTATGAGTCCAAATAATGACATGGAAAAGAAAAACTATAGAGAGAGTAAAAAAATAAAATAAAATAAAAATAGCAATAGTGGCCAGAAGTTCAGGGTGAGGGAAGAAGGGATAAATAGGTGGAACACAACAAAGTCTTTAGGACAGTGAAAGTATTCTGTATGATACGGTAATGGTGGATACTCATTGTACGTTTTTCAAAATCCATCACATATACAACATCAATAGTGAACCCTAAAGTAAACTATGGACTTCAGTTTATAATAATAAAAAAAAAGGGAGGGGGCGGGGTGAAGCCAGGATGGCTTAGTGGGTTGAGAGCTTGACTTGCAGCTCCAAGGTCCGAGGATCGAGTCCCACCCCCGGACCAGTGTGGACCCATATGCTGAACTGGGGTATGCCTCCCAAGCAGGAGGTCCCCTGGCCAGCTCTCATCCTGTGCGGCCCCTGCCCACCTGTGTGGAACAAAATTGTGACCAGAACTGATGATGTGCAACTATGGAGACTGCTCTGGACCCTCCTCCCTCTCTCTCTCTCTCTCTCTCTCTGTCTCTCTGTCAAAACAATAAAATAAATCTTCAAAAAAAATACTAGTTACTGTATTTTCCGGCATATAAGACGACCGGGCGTATAAGACGACCCCCTAATTTTACAGTTAAAACATAGGTTTAGGCCTATATTCGCTGTATAAGACTACAGCCTCGGAAGTGGGGGATAGTCTTATTCAGCGAATATAGGCCTACACCTATGTTTTAACTGTAAAATTAGGGGGTCGTCTTATACGCCCGGTTGTCTTATACACCGGAAAATATGGTAGTTTGATGTAAAGTTCATAATGATTTATTTGGGGAAAAATTAATAGTAAGATAAAGACAGCGAGCGAAACAGAGAACATTTGAAATAACCAATCCAAATGCATGTTCTTGGACCACAGTAACTGTGACGAGTTGGCATCGGCCGTGGCTTCTGATGCGCTGTAGACAGCTTGCTTCACTCACTGGTCATGCACAGAGCCTTGAGCGGCTCACCTGGACCTCCCTGCAGGCCTTAGTCACCTCACTCAGATTCACAGCCACAGCACAAACTCCTTCCCAGAAAGGCCACGTCTGCCCCCAGGATGAAGCTCTCCCAGGAAGGCCGCCTCGGCTCCAGCAGGGTTCCCATGCGGGGACCTGAACCAGGACCACGGGGCACAGGGAACCTTGGCAGTCCCACGTGAGCCCTTCATGTTCCAAGTTCACAGATGATAAACAAATCAGCTAAAGGTAGGCCGCCGTCTTCAGAGGCTATACCAATGCCAGCACAAACAAAAACTCAGGACATGGAGATTTAGAAAACATCGAATGCGTTCTGAAGTGGGGAGGTGTATTGTGTAAAATGGGTGCACGTCAAAATATCTCTCTGAATGTTTGTGCGATTCACACACGATTACTCATGATGTGTTGTGGGGGTGAGGAAAGGCCTGGAGGGACCTACCGTCTCTCTCCCAATATTGTGTGTTTCTCCCTTCAGGCAGATGCTGTCTTTAGAGAGTATTTCATTCATAAACATGTCAGCCTATGAACTCCACCTTTTAAAACTTTGCCCTTTCAGGCAGTCATCACTATGCAGTTCCCTCATTTCCATGCTAATGTTCATAATGAGGTGTTAATCTTGTGGTCTAAATGGCACTATTACCGGCTCCAGATACTGCTCACGCAAAGGTGGGACAAGTCATTTTTCTAACAGTATCCTTTTTTTCCCCGACCAGAAAGGAATATTTCCCTAAAAGAAAGATTTCAGAGCTTTTCAATTTGTGTGCTACTGCCTTATTTGCCACATTTTCCAGCAAGGGGAGAGCTTCTCCATCTCCTAGGACTGAGGAGTTCTTCCCAAGTTCTGAGATAAAACTGGAGCGAATGAAGGGCCAGGGAGCATTTGCTTGTTGCATAAGTACTGCATTTTTTTGGTGTATAAGACAACCTCTATATTTCTAACCCAACACTAAGAAATCAGTGCACGGGTTACTCCCATGTATAAGATGGCCCTCAATTTTTAGTCTAAATGCGGTGTTTACCGAGCTTCTCTTGGGCTGGGCCCCACCCTGGAGACCCACAGAACCTGGAAACAGACAGGCCTCAGCCTCAGGGTGCTCATGTTCCCTTGAGTAGGGTGAAGTCCAGTGAGTAGGATGAAGTCCAGTGAGTAAGATAAAGTCCAATGAGTAGGATAAAGTCCAATGAGTAGGATGAAGTCCAGTGAGTAGGATAAAGTCCAATGAGTAGGATGAAGTCTAATGAGTAGGATAAAGTCCAATGAGTAGGATGAAGTCCAATGAGTAGGATGAAGCCTAAGCTGGCAGGAAAAATGTAGAGCTCTGGTTGGTGTTTCACAACTTCACAACCAAGCCATTTGAAGTTGCCCTCAGCTGAGTCAGCTTTAGGCTGCCTTCTTCCTGACTCTTGGCCCCTGGGGTTTCTTTTCTTAGAACATTTACTTTAGAAAGCTTTAAAGATTTATTTGTTGTTTTGGACAGAGAGAGAGAGACAGAGAAAAAGATACAGAGAGAAGGGGGAAGGCCCAGAACAGTCTCCATAGTTGCACATCATTGGTTTTTCCACATAGTTTTATTCCACAGGTGGGAGTGGGGCTGCACAGGGCAGGAACTGGGTTGGGGTCTCACCCTGGTGAGAACCAAACTGGGGGAACTCCCCAGTTCAGCATATGGGTATGCACAGACTAGGGTCAGTATTTGATCCTTAGTCCCCAGGGCTGCAAAGTGAGTGCTTAACCCACTGAGCCATCCCAGCTTCCCCTAGAAAGCTTTAAACTGCAAATTTTTCCTTTGTGGCTTTGAGATGTAAATCTGTCAAAAGGCTTTGCTACTTACTTTTATGTCTTCCACAAGCCCCCTGGGAGCTCCCCTTTGACTTGTAATCACCCCAGGGAGATAGTCCTCTATCCCCCATTGTCTGTGGGAGAGCAGGAGCCTAATCTTTGTGGGCACCAATTAGCACGATGGCCTAGCCACAGAGAACATTTGCAAACTCAGGGACAACTCCATGTGCTGAGCACAGTCCATTGATCCGCCCACCTTCAAATATCCCCAGTTACAGTTCCACTCGCTCACCCCCTCAGTTAGAAACCCTGCCCGCCTTTGTATGATAGAGCTGACTTCACACTCAGCCCTCACCTCTCTCCTACTGCAATAGCCTTAAACGAAGTCCACTTGCCTGTTTAATATTGTCTGGTTTAACATTTATGCTTTGACACAACCTGTGAATGCATCTAAGTTGCTATGCTCTCTGATTCAGATACCACATCTACAAAATATTGACCCTAAAACCTGACCCGACTATCTCATTTTATAAATTACAGTACAAAAACACAGAAGAATAAATAAATAAATACATGTACAATTATCTGAAAAATATAAAACATTATGCTGTAGGGGACTTACTAGTATATACAGTTAATTTATATAAGTTAATAGTTAATAGCAACAAAACTCATTTTATAAACCAGAGCATATAATGATTTAAGGCATATTGATCCACAAAAATGCAATAATCAGCTAATTAATGCACATCGTTGATCCTAAATGATTTTCAAATTCTACAAAAGTCTTCCTATCACCACGATCTCTAGCTATCCCTTTCTTCCAACTGAGGAGGCAACAAACCACACAAATTGCAAGGTTTGGGTATTTCCTTATGGAGAAGAGAGCATTTCGTGTGAGAGCCATAAATATTCAAGCCCTGGGATCCTTCTTTTCTTTCTGATGAAGTGAAACAGGGAACCTGAGAGTGCTTTGTGTTTTCTTTCCGTCCCCAAAGCAGCGCATGGCACACTCGGCGTCTTCTCACCGTACTTAGAGGGGTTGAGGCTATTCTTGGCTACTTGATCCTGTGTCTTTTCTTGAGATTGGCCAGCTTCCCTCCCTTACTCTACCTGACACACACCTGAAACCACACACCCTGGTGGATGGAACTGTTACAGGTTATTCAGGGGCTACAGGATCACAGCTAGGACCTTTAGAAAACACAGGCCCCTCTTAGAATGACCAAGGAGGTAAAAAAGGCCTCCTTCCGCTTTGCCCAAGACACAGGACAAAATGAAAACGATCTACTCCTTTACAACACAGTATAGTTGGAGGTGCTAGGATAGCTCAATTGCCTCACAACTGTGAGGTCCTGGAATCGAGCCCCAGCCCCGGCCAGTGCCAACCCCCCACGCAAGAGGCCCCAGTTCGGCTCCCTCCCCAGGCGGCCCCGCATCCGCCTGTGTGGAATGAAACTATGTCACAACTAGCGATGTACAACCGTGGAGACTGCTTTGGGCCCTCCCCCTTCTCTCTCACCTTCTCTTGAACAATATAATGAATCTTAAAAAAAGAAAAAAAAAGTAGTCACAAGCTCATGAGTGGCAGGTGATATTGAGAAGTTATTAGTAGCCTGCGTTTTAGTACATATCATTTGTAAAACGTTTTTCTTTTCTTCTTCTCTCACTTTTGTCGTAGTTTAAGGGAACGTTTTTGCTTTCCATGCACAGACTCCTGTGCAGAAATGATACCTGCATACAAAGTAAACGATCCTACTGACAGTGGTTATCTTTGGCTGTGAAGGCACTATGAACACCGAGACTGCTAACCAGGAAAGCTAAACTATTTCAGATGATGCAGGGCCTAGGTAGGTGTTGTTTGTGTCTCCATGTGGTTCCCCACTGCGGGATCTGAGAGGTGTGTTCAGTGCTCGTCTCATCCACCCAGCATCATGCAGAGTGAAAGGCAAACTTTTGTATTTGCATCTGTAACCTTTCCAAGCATTAGAGTGAGTTAGTGGTGAAATATCTTCTTCCACTTGCTGAGCAGTGGGTTGCCCTGGAAACAGATCACTCTGTAAAGTTCATCAACTCAGCGGGCCTATATGCCAAGGTAGCAGCAGACAGCTAATATGATGTGCAAGTTCTTTCTGTGAACTTGTAATTGAGCAAAGGAATGAAACGGGTCTTGGCACTGGGAGCTTGGCCTCCCATTTCTGTAGCGAACGGGAACCGAAAGACCACAGGTCATCTTGGCTAGTGTGCGCCTGAAATGGAGATTTTAATTAACTCAGGTTATCAGGTTCAACTAATGGCTTATTTCCTCCCCAAAAAATGTATGTCAGCCAGCTGCACATCCTCGTCATGAATCGTGTGCGATCCTCTCTGATCCCCAAGTAACTGTTTAAACCAGATTCCCGCATCCTCACCCTCAGCACATAAGCCCCAAGGAGTCAGGCCCTGGGCCCAGCCTGCCCTGTTCACCGCCGTCTCACTGGCGTCTACAAGTGCACTCAGCACACAGTAGGTGCTCAAGCAGAGCACATGGTGCGTGAACCCTGTGGACCAGTGGTTTTAGGTGACAGCCCTGTCCCAATGACTGCTATGGCCTTGCTGAAAAGCAAAAGGAAACACAATGCTCCTTTAAGTATTCCTCATCATAACCTGAGAGCTTCAAAGAAATTTGTCGCGACATTTCCTGTGAATGGAGACGAAGTCCTATTTAAAACAATAAGCCAAGTCCTGGGGTCCCCTTTCTGAGCCCTGGTCAAGCGCCCTGTGGCCTCAATGTAGCTCCACCCAGACTCCAGGCTGTTTGAAGAAGGAGGAAGCAATTCAGAGTTCCGAAGAAAACTGACTTGCCTTAGATGGATTGTCTCTAAATGACAAAACAGCCACCCAGTTGGCAAGGGCACAGCCCTTCTCTGACAGCCACAGGCAGGAAGAGTCTAAATCACCCTCTCACCCCCGGCGTGAAACGTGCACTGCGTCAGGTACCATTCCCGGGAGCGGGGGTGGTTGAGCAAAATCTAGGCTAATCACTTCCACACCACATTAATATAAAAGGATAAAGGGGAGCTGTCTACTCGATGGATTAAGAAAATTATTGTGTCGTTTTTCTGAGTTGCTACATTACACTGGTGTTGAGCTAACCAGTGGCGGACATGCCAAGCTCTTTGGTAGCTAGAGTTTTCGCATGCTTTCTCCAGGCGTGAGCTCACTCATTCTTCCAGCTTCACACTGGTCTCAGGTCTCTGTTACCAACTCAAACCTCTCTCTGTAACATTGAAGGATGGTTTCCTTTGAATGGTACATATGACCAGCTAGTCTCACGGGACTAAATTCAAGGTGTCAGTAGGCTGGGTACCATTTGAAACCAGTCAGTCCCACTGTTTTCTGTCCCATTTAAAAGGGGATGTCTCGTCAGCCGAGGGGTGTGAGCTTCTCTTGAGGTCCAGCACTGAGTTTTCTTCTCATCCAGGATACCTTCATTTCCTCAGCACATGGTAAGCTATCAGTGAAGTCTTACTGAATGAATACACGAAAGTTTCAAAATTGTAAAAGCAAGCCTTCGCCGTCAGTCACTAAGCTCAGGGTTGACCTTTCATCTTTCAATCTTCCTGATCATTAGTAAGAAATAGCAGAATGATCGCATTAAAAATTCTCTTACTTCTCTCTCTCTCTCTCTCTTTCTCTTTCTCTCTCTCTCTCGTCAAAAATAAAAAAATAAAAAAATATATATTTGAAAAAAAGATTAGCGACTATTTAAAAAAAAAAAAATTCTCTTACTTACTTGAGGGTCCAGAGTGCACACTGGCCCCAAATGTCTATTCACCCCTCTGACTACCTGTTCAGCTGAAAGTTCCCTCGGAGGTGAAGAGCTGGGAGGTGGGAGCCGAGGTGGGAATTTGAAAAGGCAGACATGACAGGGTCACCGCAGAGCCCTCCTGTTGGACAAGGTGCTGAGTGGTGTGTCGTGGACAACAGAGCAGGACTTCCGGTCATGCAGCTGAAGTGTGTTCAGTGGAGAGAACTTCGGCTTCCCACTGCCCCCCCAGACCAAAGTTTCATCCCCACCCCCACCCACAGAACCAAGGACCAGGACAGGACCGGAACCTGAACTTCAGAACCCATTCAGAAGACCGGGGTCCGTTGTCCATGAAGATTAGGTGTTGATCCCCGTTCACCATAAATGGCAAGTTCCAAAGTCCTCCGATGAAAACTCGCCCACCAGCGCTTCTGTGTAGCTGCTCCCAAGCCCCTTAATGCCCCTCACCCCCTCTGGCGAGCAAGGTGGGTGTGAGGCACCAGTGGGTCTCCCATCGACTCAGCTGGAGCTTTGTAGGTCAGTAAACCTTTCTGCACTCCAAGCCCTGTTTAGAGTTTGGGGTTTTTGGAGCACCAGGCATGTGAACTTGGTTCAGTAACAAATCTTTAAGGACAGCAGACGGGTTTGCAGAGTTTAGTGCCTATAAAAGTTACTCAGGGAGAGGCAGAAATGGAAATTGTGGGCTTAAACCCTACTACATCGATCCAGGAAGTTGCCATGGAGCTTGGGGACCAATGTCATTAACAAGAATTCTAGGTACACCTCACACAGGTGGTCTAGGGTCGCTTTCTGACCAACAATCAGGGCTGTTTTGAGTCCACATTGTCCCTAAATGCTCACGCTAAGGTCAGTGATGGACAAGCCTGGAGACAACATGACTGTCTATTCACTCCCTTAAGCTGCTGGAGTTACTTTTAAGATTTATTTTACTTTTTTGAGAGAAGACGTGTGAGAGAGATAAGGGGGAGGGCTCAGAGCAGTCTCCATAGTTGTACATCATCATTTGTGACATGGTTTCGTTCCACACAGGTGGATGGGGGGATGCGTGAGGCAGGAAGCAAACTGGAGGCCTCCCGTGTGGGAGGTAAGAACCTTTGCCACTGACCCACCTCAGTGGCGCCATAGTTCAGCATATGGGGCTTGCACAGCCCGGGGCCAGGAATCCAACCCCAGACCTGAAGATGGTGAGGCAAGCACTCAAATCATTAGCTATCCCGCATCCGCCCTGCCTGAGTTACTTTATGGCAAGTGCTTAGCACAGTGTGTGGACCAGGTTAAATAGTTCCCGTGCTTGAGTGGTTGTGCTGATGCTGGTGAGGGGCCCACCCCCATCCCCTAAAGGCCACACCCCACCCCAAAGCTCTCTTTTCCCTACATTAAAGCACAGCCCTAATCAATCGTGAACTTAAGTAGGTACTGTGGGCTTTCTAACAGGCTGCACATCGGGATCACTTAGGGGCTGTAAAACATTATAAATGCCTGTTTCCTGCCTTCCACCTGCAGAGACAACCTGATATAATTGGCCTAGGAAGAGCGTGGGGTATCACTATTTTCTAAAAGCTGTCAAGGTGAATGTAATGTGAAACCCTAGTGGACAACCACTGATGTCTAGAGCATGAGAGAGCACTAAGACAATTATGGGTGATGTACAGCTAATGATTAGATCGTTAACGCAGTTTTCTTCATTATCTCATTTGGTGGCAGGTAGTAAGCAGGTGCTTTAGAAGATTGAAAGTCCTGTATGAAACGTTTGGGAGATTCTGCAGGTTCTGCAACTCCGGGGCAGGCACGGGGCACCGGGAGGGACGCCAGCTCTCTGTCCAGCTGCCAGGACTCTGGGTAGCTGGCAGCTCCAGGTGTTAACTCCCTTCGGGTCTGCCTCAGCTTTTTAGCCATGGTCCAAATATTCTTGGGGAGCTCCTTTGTCTGAGTCAAGTGGTGGGAGTCAAGGGCATGTCCTTCTCAGGACGGCCTACCTCTAACGACCGGCCCAGGAGTAGCTCAAGGGTCCCACCATTTCTTTCCGCTCAGCTTCTCCAATAAGAATGCAGCTTGAAGGGCCACACTGGGCTGCTGGAGCCTTCACCAGCTCTGGGCCACAGTTTGATGGCTCCCCTTGCTCAATCCTGCTTCTTTCCTTTTTCCTTTCACACTTATTACCACCCCCACCCCCCAAAACCTCTTGTGCTCCTCACTCCATCTCAGCATCTACTTCTTGGGGAAGCTGGCCTGCAGTGGGACCCGCAGACGACCAGAGCCACGCAACATGGGGGACGTACCACACACTCTTTCAAATCCAGAGAAAGCCTGTGGGTAAGAAACGCAAAGTGTCTGAACTTGAGCTTAGGGGTGGCAGACACTGGACGTACATCTCCTCTTCATTTTCTCATTTTAAATGTTGCAGGAGTGATATTGTAATTGATGCTTGACAGACACTAAAACAGACCTACAAAGGTCTAAGGCCACATGGTTTGGAATAGGTGGAGATAGGATATGATCTCAGCTTTGTCTGGAACTAAAGGTTATCTATTCCCAGCAAACCCTACTGTTTTCAGTTCCTCCATTTCATAACAATTTCATCTGAAGAGTTACATTTAACACAAATTGGAACCATCCCATAATGACTTCCCATAGAATCACCCCCAAGGCCATAATTGCAAATGCCTTCAAGTTAGGAAAAATCACTTATCGTTTTCAAGCATTCCACCTTATATATATTTTCATAATATAACTGACTAGGTCAAGTATAATTAAATCACTGATATTGGTGGGAAATTTGGGGACAATAATTGAGAATCCTGTAGCAGAGCTGAACTTCATATACCCAATGGACCAGCAGAACAGCTTCTCAATCCTTGGGCCATGAACATCCCAAGATGTTGATGCTTGGAGGAGGCTTCTATTGCTGGGGACATCGCAAGTGGCTTTATTTGTTTCCCAGTGGGCCAAAGCCATAGTGCCTTCCCATGGTTGCCACGAATGGGGACACTTGACCTTAGAGAAACCAATGCCCTAGGAGGTGTGGACAGTGACAGTCACAGCAACACTGTGGGAACAACCCAGTAGCAAAAAGTAGGAACAACCCAAGTGCCAGTCAACAAGATAACACGAAATTCAAAAATACAGAGAAATATAATAGTAGTAAAGATGAAGAAGCCTTAGTTATGTGCATGAACATGAATAAATCTCCCAGAAATAGTGTGAATAAGCAAAAGCAAGTCAATGAAGACGACTTAGCTTCCCGTTTACCTCTAGGTCAATCCACACAGAGCAGAGAGATGATGTTGGCACAGGTCTATGTGGTACAATGATGAAAGAAAGTGAGGGGATAATATACACTACGGGAGACAGGTGGTCTGAGGCAGAGGATACAAGGAGTCAGAAGAGGGTTCAAAGCAGCCATCACAGGTCCAGGAGAGGCCCTAGAGTCTGAGCCGGCTGGAAGGTAGTGTGCTAATTTCATGTTCTCACTGCTTTCAGCCAACACACATATTCATTTTGTATTCAATGCGTAATACAAGTAACTTTCTTAAAAACGGAAAGATGCAAATACCATAAATGTCTTCACTAAAGTACATTTTAACCTAGCTGGGACTTACGTAACTCAAGCCATGTTCCACAAACACGCACACACTCACACACATAGTCACAAAGGATGCTACTTTGAGAAATAAACGTATTAAAAAGGACTGTGTGTTTGGTGACAAAAGGCAGGGCCGAGTTACATGATGGGGTGCACAAGCTAAGATCACAGCAGCGACCTTAGGACGTGTGCTGGCTTTTTGGGGGGATGCCTCCAACCAGAGTTTGACTAATGGTTTGGTCAAGGGGTCAAATGAGAGAAGAGACTCAGCATGAGACAGAAGAGGGGTTTGGGGAAAAGGAAAGAATGAGTAAAAAAAAAAGAGTGGGTGGAGGAGAGAGAGGAAGCCAGGGAGACCGCAGAAAGCCTACTCCTGAACACACCCAGTCTGTGACCACTGAACCTTCAGCAATAGCTTCCAGACTCCTGTGGTACTGTCACTAGTGTTTTCAATACAGAAATTAGGAAAGGGGTTGACTGTGACTCTTTACCAGTGAGAGGAACACATTCCATCTCAGCCCAGACAGGATTTCATCAGCACACGCCCAGAGATGGATGAGCAGAAGCTAGGGGGAGGGCAGTGTGCTTCCACAAGCATGACACTGGGAGTCTGACATTAGGACTCAAATATCCAAGGAACAGGGAAGCACCACCTGGCACCTGACAGGCAGGCACGACGTACGTCATTTCCTGTCACTGTGCAGAGAAAGAGGCTCCCACTGGGACACGCTACCGAGGGGAAGAGCTGGAGCGTTCAGCCATGAACCACGTAGACCCAGGCTGTGGGTCTACGAGACCCATGGGCTTGCTGGCTTCACTGCCCACTTCCCACTGTGGCTCCCTGAATCTTTTTGGGGTGCACATTTATGTGGAACACAGCTCAGTACTTACTCCCATAGAAGGCAAATGAGTTTTCACAAAAGTCACTTGTTTCCCCTAATGAGGATCCAAGGGGAAAAGGGAAGACTGATCCCAGCCCTGATTATACATCTCTCACCGATGGAGGCTGTAGTGAGGGTCCCCATTCGACAGCAGGAGACAGGGGACCAGGGACAGCAGCAGGCAGGTCCCTGGAGATGGGGTAGGACCAACCACAGGGCACACACGTGGTCCTGATCCCTGGGACGGGATGTGTCAGAGGATGCAGGACAAACCTCAGATGCTGGAGAAAAGACTGCTCACCAGACATGTCAAAGGCCCCGTCACTAAAACTGGGTGACAGCTCAGAGCCCAGCCAGGGCAAGATGAGCCGGCACCTGCTGCGCCCTCGCATTCCCAGCATTCTCTGTGCTCAAGGCCAGGAAGGCCCCGGAATCTGAGGGCCCAGGGCTGCAGGTTCAGGACCCATCCTCGCAAGTCAGAGATTCCTGAGGACCAGCTGTCAGGTCAATGATCCAATAAAAACCAAGGCTGCGGGCTCCTCTCCAGTCCACGCAGAGAGAACGTGGTGCTGCCCACAAATGTATGTCTATCATCAACACTCAGCAGCCAATCAGTATCCAAATGAAAGAGAAGCTATACTTCAACTCAAATGACCCGGCTTGCCAAGAACGAGGCCAGGCCTCTGTGTGGAGGCTGTTTTTCACCTTGAACCAGGACAGTCAAGGTCAGATTTTAGAAATTAATTAAACATTCATGTCATTGAGTCTTAAAATGAAGTCCTAAATCCCAGTAATTAAGCTTAGAAAACATTTAACAACAGTCAAGAGTTTTTCTTCAGAATTTCAGGAAGGTATTTAAGCATTCAAATAATTAACTACTGGAGGTTCAAACATTGGCAAAATTACATGAAAGTGCTGTCCATAAAAGCCTTTAAACAATTTTTTCACCATTGAAACCAACTTTTACTGTGCTGAAGGCTATTACTTTGCTTTTTACTAACTATAGGTAATGCTCAATATTTTATCCTACAGCGCAGCAATGTTTACACATAGTTTCCAGTATAAAAAAGAAATATGTTTTTCTAACCCAAGTCTTTTTTTCCTCTCTCTTACCTTCACTTTAATTGTGGAATGGTTGCATATTTAATTGGTTTCTTTATGTTCTTCTGGAGCTCAGGATTTAGGCTAAAAGCAGGTAATTAGAACTATAATCTGACTATTGTTTTAACCTCAAAATTGTCCCCAAATGTCAAACATATTTTCCATGTTGCAGGCTTTAGAAAACAAAATTGTGCATTGAATGTTCTAAATACCAAGTTGTCTCATATTGTGGGTTAGTTAAAATAATGCATTGAGGATGGTGATGGATGGTAGATGGATGAACAGGAAGCTCCTTTCTGTTTATCCCTCCATCCAACAGTTATTTAGCACTTCCTAGGGTTGCCCAACACAGAAAACTGAAAACCTCCTTCTTTGCATATATGGTCTCCAACGATTGGTTCCTGCATAGTTGGTTAAGTAAAGGCTGCATTGATTCCTCATAAACATCTTATTTGCAAAGTTGATGCCTCAGCTTCCTTGAAGAGGCTCTTACCTAATCTAAAAGGTAAATTTCAGAAAATCCCATTAAAACAGTGCTTCTCATTGCATAACCACTGCCAGAGACATTAACTGTACCCATCCTAAGCATTTTACTAATGTACTATTAATGTTTATGGCAATTACAGGGTCGTGGAATAAGATACTCAGTAATGCCCACTAGCAAAGAAAACTCCATTTAAAATGTGCAAAATATATTTTCAATAACAATTACATGCTTAAAAAAGGAATGAAAATATCATAAACCAACAAAAAATTGTCAGTTCATTATTAATACATCACTGTTGGATTTATTCTGCTGCTATTTTTTTTTTTTAAAGTGGATTTTGATAGCTAGCTTTTCTTTTTTTTAACATTTCTTTTGTTCATTGGTATTTTATTTATTTATTTATTTATTTATTTATTTATTTATTTATTTATTTATTTATTTATTTTAATTGGTTTTGACAGAGAGAAGGAGAGAGAGATACAGAGACAGAGAAAGAACTGAACTGGGGGAGCTCCCCAGTTCAGCATATGGGTCCACACGGGCCGGGGCCGGGATTCAATCCTCGGTCCCCGGCGCTCCAACTGAGCACTTAACCCACTGAGGCATCCCAGCTTCCCCTCTGCTGCTATTTTTTAACCAAACAAGAAGAGAGAAAGAAAGAGAGAGAGAGGAAGAAAGGAGGGAACGGAGGGTAGGGAGGAGGGAGGGAGGGAGGGAGGGGTGAATGAAGGAAGAAAGGAGGCGAGGAAGGAAGGAAGGGGAGGGGATAGAAGAGGCAGACTAAGAAAGAAGAGAAAGAAAGAAAGAAAGAAAGAAAGAAAGAAAGAAAGAAAGAAAGAAAGAAAGAAAAGAAAGAAAGAAAGAAAGAAAAGATAGGAATTTTTATGCTGATATATATTCAAATGAAGTATTATTTTCCATATGCCCAGGAAGAGTTTATTTTTAGATTTGGCCACTGGTAATCACTGCACCATTATAAAGCTGTGATTTTTCCAAATTACACCTCCCTGTAGGCATCCTGGTAGAAAGAAGACTGGAAATGTTTTAAGTAATCCAGGATGATTTGGCGAAAGCTCTTTTACTGTATTGGATTCCAAGTGGGAACAACAGTATTGAGTTATATGTCACTCTTTTATTCCAAGATCTGTCAAATCTCTCTTTTATAATTTAAGAGAATCTTCGACTCTTGTCTCCTCGTGAAGGTTTTTTTATTGTTGTTTTTTTTTTTTAAGAAGTAATAGCTGATACCAAATTAGACAGACATGTAAAGGAAAGAAGACTACAGGAAAAAAAAAATCTCATAAAAAAGAGGAAAAAAAATCTCATAAAAATTAATGCAAAAATTCTCAACATAATGCAAGCAAAACAAATGCAGCAACATGTAAAACTAAGTATTCACCAAAACCAAGTGTAATTTATCCATGGAATGCAAAGTAGCTATAGCACTGAAAATTTAATTAATGTAATACACTATAATAATAGAAATAAAGACTAAAAAAATGATCATATCAATTGATACAGAAAAATTAGTTGACATAATCCAATAGCCTTTCATAATCAAAACACTCAGCAAACTAGAAGTAGAAGGGTATTTTCTCAATTTCATAGACTGTGACAAAAGCTGATTGAGATCAAACTTAGTGGTGAATGGTTAATGCTTTCCCCCAAGACCAGGAGCCAGACAAGGCAGTCCACATGCATCACTCCTACTCAGCACTGTATTGGAGGTCTAGCAGGGCAATTAGGTAAGAAAATTAAATAAAAGTTAATCAAATTAGAAGGAAAAAGAAAAACTATATTTGCAAATGATAGGATCTCGTATATGGAAAATCCTAAGAAATTCACTGAAAACTGTAAGAACACATAAAAGCATTCAGCATGGTTACAGAATAAAAACTCAAACTCGTATTTCTATATGCTTGCAATGAGTAATCTGAAAGTAAACTTGAGAAAATAAATCATTTATAATAGCATCAAACAGAATAAAATTCTTAGGGGATGCCAGGATGGGTTAAGCACTTGCTTTGCAGCCCTGGGGTCTGGGGATAAAGTCCCAGCCACGGCCAGTGCAGACCCATATGCTGAACTGGGGTGTGGCCCCCAGTTCAGTTCTCACTGGGGGTGAGCTTCCCATGTGAGAAGCCTCTGATTCAGGCCCCAGCTCAAGGGGGTGCGTCTCCCCAGTGGGAGGCCCCTGTCCAGTTCCTGCCCTTTGCGGCCCCCACCCACCAGTGTGGAATGAAACAACGTTGAAAACTGATGATATACAACTATGAAGACTGCTCTGAGCCCTCTCCCTTCTCTCTGTCTCTGTCTCTAAAAAAAAAAAAAAAAGAAAGAAAAAAAATCAATAAATCTTTAAAAAAAATTCTTAGGAACAAATTTTCTTAAAGATGTGCAAAATTTATACTCTAAAAACTACAAAATATTAGTGAAGGAAAACAAAGACCTAAGTAAATGGGAAGATAGCCCATGTTCATGGATTAGAAGCCTTAATAATGTGATGACAATACTTTCCAAATGGGTGTACAAATCCAAAGCATCTGAATGGTGTTATGGAAACTGACATGCTGATCCTAACATTCATATGGGAGTGCAAATGTCCCCGAATAGCCAAACAATCTTGAAAAAGATGAAGAGTTGGAGGATTCACACTTTCCAATTTAAAAACTTACTCTGAAGCTACAGTAACCAAGACAGTGTGATATCAGTCTAAGAATAGAAATAAACATCAATGGACAGAATTGAGAGTGTAGAAATAAACCCTTACATTTACAGTCAATTAATTTTTAATTAAGGTGCTAAGACAATTTAATAGGGGAAAGAATTGTTTCAACAAATGGTCCTGGGACTCCGAGATTGTCATATGGAAAAGAAAGAAGTTGGATCACTATCTCACATCATATTTAAAAATTAACTCAAAATGGATCATCCACCTAAATTAAATGTAAGAGCTAAAACTATAACACTCTTAGAAGAAAACAAGTATCCATTTTTATGATTTTGGATTAGGCAATGGTTTCTTTTCTTTTCTTAAGATTTATTTTTATTGTTTTTGACAGAGAGAGAGACAAACAGAGACAGAGAGAAGGTGTGGCCCAGAGCAGTCTCCATAGTTGACATTAGTTTTCCATATAGTTTCACTCCACAGGTGGGCGCGGGGCTGTGCAGGGCAGGAACTGGGCCAGGAGCCTCCCACATGGACCCCGGCAAGAACTGAACTGGGGGCACAGCCCAGCTCAGCATATGGGTCCTCCTGGGCCAGGGCCGGAATTCGATCCTCAGTCTCCAGGACTACAAAGCAAGCGCTTAACCCACTGAGCCATCCCAATTTCCCCCAGGCAATGGTTTCTTATATCTCACACCTTGGCACAAACAACCAAATTAAAATTGGGCATATTAGTCCCCATCAATAATAAAACATTTTCACTTCAAAGGACACCATTAAGAAAGTGAAAAAATCCACAAAAGGGAGGAAATGCTTGCAAATCATATATCTGACAAGGGACTTGTTTGATTTCATTTATGAGAAATGTCCAGAATAGGCAAATCTACAGAGATAGAAAGTAGATTAGTGGTTGCCTAGGGCTGGGAAAGGGAGGTTGGGTAGAAATGCAGACTATTGCTAAAGGATGTGGGCTGTTTTTTAGTTGTTGTTTTTCAGGTCATTAAAGTTTCTAAAATTGATTGTGGTGATAGTTGCTCTACTCTGTGAATATACTAAAAATTAAATTGTGCACTTAAAATGGGTGAGTTTTATGTCATGAAACTACATTTCAATAAAGCTGTTTTAAAAAGTGGTAAAATTTTCTTTTTTCATTGATTTCTGATGTGTACCATCTATCTTTAGAGGAAAGCCCATATTTAATATACTAGTTCTTTGTTTAAGGCATTTTAGCATATGAGAGTCACTAGGGTGGACAATAATTATTATTTCATAAGAAATGTTGATCTATTCTCATTTTGTCCTTTAAATAATGAGCCATTTCTATTGATGGTAACCGACAGATACCTAAGGATGTTGTTTGAGACTGGAATCTGTTTCACTACAACAGTAAATTTTATACTTAAATTTAGGCTTTTAAAATTACCTACAACTAATAATAATTTAGTAGCAGTTTTTATAGGTATATTTACATGTGTGTGCATGTGTGTGTGTAGTGTTTATGTAAGACACTGTAATAAACAGGTCTTTTTTCTCTCTTTTCTCTACATGCTCGCCAACACTTGCTATAATATCTCTTGTCCTTTGGATAATAGCCACTCTGATAGGTGTGTGTTGATAACTCACTGTGGTTCTGATTTACATTTCCCTGATTAGTGATGCTGAGCATCTTTTCATGTACCTGTTGGCCGTCTATCTGTGTGTCTTCTTTGCGGGGGAAAAAATGTGTATTCAGATCCTCTGCCCATTTTTCAATTTGGTTTGTTTGGATTTTTTGCTGTTGAGTTGTATGAGTTATTCATATATTTTGGATATTAGCCCCTTATCAGATATATGATTTGCAAATATTTTCTCCCATTTAATCAGCTGCCTTTTTATTTTCTTGATGGCTTCCTTAGCTGTGCAGAAGCTTGTTAGTTTAATATAGTTCCACTTGTTTATTTTTGTATTTATTCATAAAATTATCCTACTAACTCTGTGTGGTAGATACTATTAATAATATTGTTAACCCCCATTTCATAAGGATAAAAATTCAGGGAACTTATGCAACTTGCTCAAGGCAACAATGTAAATAAGAGGCAGGTCAGAGACTAAACACAGACCTGCCAGTTTAAAAATATCAAGGCCAAGAAACAAGTATGCAATGCGTTAAGGTTCTATCCTTTTATAGAAATGGTCAATCTAGAGTTGATAATGATAATGACAGTGATAACAGTGATAATGCTCCATTTTCCCCAGGTTCCATGCTATCCCGCTTTTCAAAACTGCTGCCCCTGCTCTTCGCCTAGTCCTCCTAGCGTCTCAGGAATAATGTATGAGAACAGCCCCTCCCTGATTCAAAGCACGAGCCCATTGTTGTTTAGCGCAGTCTGTCTCATAGCTCTTGCTGCTTCGGTAGCAATGACAGGTGGTGATGACTCAGCCTGGTCCCTGCTGGCATGGACCACTTCACACTCACTGAGTTGGTGTCGGATGGAACATTTCTCTTCCACTATATTTCAGCTAAAAAAGAAGAAGTTTTTTTAGACACATGGATAGTTTTCTTTTTCCTTTCATTTAGTGGTCTCAATTGTGTTATCTTTGAACCAATCAGAAATTACCATCCCAAACACAGGGTTGTGTTTCACTTTAAAATGCCATCCATCTAACACATCTTGTATTGTTTTAAATTACCCGAATTAAAACGGTATTGTTCACTCATATACAGGCTGTAAGCATAAAACTGAATCACAGAGGATGAGGAAGGACAGGAAGCCAGCATGAGTTTTGTTTCTTGTGAGGGAAGAAGACAGACCCAAAGCTTGACGTTGAAACTGCACATTTAGAATTCAAAACATGCAGCTGGGAAGTGGTAGAAGTGCCGCAGAGGGGAGAGCACCTACCTGTGGCCCCTACCAGAGGCCAGAGGCTGAGTTCTCCCTGTTTTCCCTCTTTCTCCAATGTCATCTGCATAACATTGTGCATGCAGTCGGCTCTTAGATTTGTTAAAAATTCTAAGTAGATTTGATTCTTACTGTTTCCTCTAAGAGATTTCCATTGACTAAGCAAGTGACTAGATTTTACAGCGCAGTTAGGACAATTATAGCAACCACCATTGATATTCGGAATGACTGAAGAGGCGCAGACCACGGTCATATCTGTTAGAACAGATTTTCAGGGATAATTAAGTATCTGTTAGGGCGACTGAATTGGCCATATGCTCTGGTAGGTTGAACCGAACTGCACCACTTATAATATAATTAATAGAACAATTAAAACACATTGCACTGCAAAATGTGCTGGTAACGTCAGAGTGAGACACCATCAACACTTGCCTGGACAGAAATCCAGCACTGGGCTTCACTGCCTAGACCCCGTGCCATCTGACCCAAAGTCCCTGCATCAAACAGACTCAAAAAACACATCAGTTATGCCAACCAGACTCAAGAACACAATCTGCATTTCTCTACAATGGCTTGAGACCCCAAATTGGCAAGTTGTTAGAGAGGGAGGCCCCACATTGCACGCATGTGGCGAGCAGGTTTTTCTGGAGTTGACTGAGGAGAGCTGTGGAACAGGGAGAGAAACATCTAGATGGAGTGGGTTTCACCACTCTGCGGGCTCTCAGGAACTCCACAGAAAAGCAACGAGAAGGAAGTGGCGATGACTCAAGAGCTTATTGAACAGGAATATTGTTGCAGAGCATATGTCGTGGCGTTTCATAGTACCCCCCGTGACCTCGGTGAGGTGAGTCCTTTGCATGTCTCTCTATCCTTGACCACATGAAACTATCTCCCACCCAGTTTTCTCAGGAAGGTCCCCTCTGCATCATCCCCCTTCCAGAGAAGGGCCTTCTCTGATGGTCCCAAACCTCCAAATCTCTTCTGTCTCCGGGAATGATCATTATGATGTTGTAACCAACTATGTTTTTAAACAGAAATGCTCAGAAAACTTTGAACCTACTCACAAGAAAAGAGCACATTTTAGTACACACACAGGTCACTTTAGTCAAGGAGCCAAAGAGTATTTGGGGACACTTCTGCTCCCCTGCAGTGTGGCCTGTTAGGACGATGACTGGCCTCTGTGTGACCTGCTGGTGTGTGACCCTTTCTTAGGAAGCCACACCTCATTCTTTTTCAAAGACAGAAAGGAAAAGAAATCATATCCAAGCCCACCACTGCATGCAGGGACTTCAGATAGCAATATCTCCCTCGACCTGCATCGACATGTACAACTGAGGTGGGGCTGATGGAGCTGAAGCAGGGTAGGGGAGGGGCACTGAAATCTCACCGGAAGGAGGAGAGGACGCAAATTGTTTCCCCTCCTCTAAATATTGGATGTCAGTTTCTTTCTGAGATGCAAATTGCCACAAATCTAATTTGTGAGTTAATCACAGAAATCATAAAGGAGGCGTCACCTAATTTACAGTGCACGGGAGTGGAGATCTGAGGAGACCTTGTACATAAGTTTCACGGCTACGCAGGAATAGATGTGCTGACTAAGCAAGGCTGAAGTAGGCACGAGAATATGTCAGCCTGCGTGATGATTTCATGGGCTGTGTGCGCCTGGATACACCCATGGACACACAGCTTCTATTTCATGCCCTTGGATAGCAAATCTACTTGTGAGTTACATGGTTTCCTATAAACAGTCATGTACAGAAAGGGGATGATTTATAATTCAAGAAGTTTATTTCAGAATTGTTTTCAAAACGGTTATATCAAAGGTCTCTGAGATTATTAAGAAAAGACCCAAAACCTACCGAAACATATGTCCTTGAGAAGACGAACAAACACACACACATAAAATAGAAGACAATCCAGTAGTATTTACTGTCCAGTTATATGCATCCCTTCATAGCATGCATTTATGAATATTTTATAAAATCATCTTATTTTGTATGACCTAAGTTTTCAGATTATATTTTTTAAATTATAAATGAAAGCTGTGTACAAATTACCTACAGGATCGTAAACAACAGCACTTAGAAGTGTACAAACATTTAAAATGAAAGAGTAAGAAAAATGATTTTGAAAACATTCATTTGAATTTAAGGATGCATGTTAATAAGGTGACCAGATTTTAACATTGGTAAAGTGGGACACCATTGACTGGGGGGGGGAGGGGGTTCTTGATTAAAAATTTGGTCTATCTCCCACCGTTCCCTAGCTTGTCGTGCATTCTTTCCAAAAATCGGGACTTTTTTAAAATGCCGTGGGACACAGGACAAATTGTTAAAAATTGGGACTGTCCCACCAAAAGCGGGACGTCTGGTCACCCTATGCATGTATCAATATATTTCAAAGGTCTAACTTTTTTTAAAAATTAGGCTTACCTGAATATATTGGATGACACCATTATTTGACTTTTATCCAATGCCCTCTTCCGCATTCTACAAGAGAATGATCTTTTCATTGTTTTGGCCTTGACTCTTAGCTTTCTGAGGAAGAAACTGGGTTTGAGAAACTAAGGGGTTCACCTAGGTCAGAATAAAGAGAAGTGAAAAACACCCAGAGATAACTTCCCAAATGATTGTGGGGAATGATTGTATCATCATATTTACTAGAAAAAAATATATATATATTGAAACAATTTGGAGCAAATTTACTGAAACCCCAGATCGGAGCATTTAATAAATAGGTGACAATGTAAGTGTTCCAAACTAGAACACTTTCAAAGGGAAACAGCATGCTTGTAAGTATAATTATTGCCGGGAAATCAATTAAAAGCCTAAACCAAGACTTCTTAGCCTTCATCTCCAGATGCTCAGCATTTA
The DNA here is from genome assembly GCA_004027555.1 of Craseonycteris thonglongyai. NCBI lineage: Eukaryota > Metazoa > Chordata > Mammalia > Chiroptera > Craseonycteridae > Craseonycteris > Craseonycteris thonglongyai. Next base: position 28,045 of record PVKE010007154.1, on the reverse strand, counting down.
GCCATGCCCCTGCATTGGCGCGTCACTGATAGTGCATGTCCGTGCCGTACATGGACAGTTTGTACAGTAAGCCCGCCTCACTTGTGCGGGACTTACTGGGGTTCACGTTCTGTGCTGCAGATGTTCCTGTGATTGAGTGCAAGTTTGCCCCTTTGCCTTCATGGTATTTTGCTGGGTGGGCTCATGATGCCTCCAACCCCGGGAGGCACAGGATGGTCTCCTGGGGGCTCTGGGAAAGGCTTCCTCTTAAAAAAAAAAAAAGGAGGCCCACAGAAGGTCCCTCCTGATTGGGTGCATGCGATGCCTGAAGCCATGTGGCCTTCTGCGTCCATCCAAGGAACTAGTCCACGGACCGGGCTGAGGATGGCAGAGTGAACAATGGGAGGGACTCGTGTCCTTCTCTCTGGAGCCAGTAAATTAAGAGATGTTGTCAACTTCCAGATATTGAAATAATTGTGCTCTTCCTGTTGAAGCCATTTTGAGTCACCTACAGTGACTGATATGACAGTACCTATAAATCTAATTAAACATACTGCTTATCTTCCTTCCCTGAGATGTAATAAAGAAGGAAAAGGGACATAAACAGATGACAGACATTTTTGGCATGGCATTGAATTTCACGCATTTCAAAGCAATATATGGAGTGTACAAGAGTTTAAAAGGTAAAACCTCTGTAGAAAACACAGAACTTAAATCTACAACAAAATGGCATTTGAGCTGTAACTCATAATTTCCAATGTCTTCAGTTCTGTGCTGTTAAAGGTACAGTTTGTAATATACACACACACACACACACACACACACATTTACTGGACAGCTCTCTTAGCTGAGGAAGGGACTCTTTATTATTTATGTGACCAATAGGCAATATGGCAGTATAGTTAGAACCAAAATCTTGAGAACCAAATTGTTTGAATTTTATGCCTTAGATCCACCACTTATTTGCAAGTAGACTGAAGCAACTTTCCTGCACTTGTGTTTCTTTTGTAAAATGGGGCAAGCAGCATTATTTATGAGTTAAAGTGTTAAAAAAAACCCAAACTTAGTAAATAATAAATGTTCCAAAGTATCCAGCTATTATCATTATCATTTATTTCTAATAACTGAATATTAACTTCAAAATAATAAACAGAAAACAGTAGCTCATAAATAACAGTTCTAAAATTGGTTGAATAATAAGGAATGTTACAATAATATTTTTTCATTGTGTTTACAAAATCTGTTCGTACCATTGAGTTACTTGTCTAGAGCTGCCGTAACAAAACACCACAGACAGGACTTTAAACATCAGGGCTTTGTTGCCTCACAGTCTGGAGGTTGGAAGTCTATGATCAAGGTGCCGACAGGGTTGGTTTGTTCTGTGGGCTGTAGGAGTCTGTCCCATACTCTCCTCCAGCTTCTGATGGTTTTATGATAATCTCAGGTGTTTCTTGGCTTGTAGAAGTATCATTTGATCTCTGCCTTCATTCTAGCTTGAAATTCTCCCTGTATGCATGTCTGTCTCCAAGGTTCTTTTTCTTTATTTAAAGATTTATTTTATCGTTTTTGACAGAAACAGAGAGAGACAGAGAGAAGGGGGAGGGCCCAGAGCCGTCTCCCTAGTTGTACATCATCAGTTTTTGACATGGTTTTGTTCCACACAGGTAGGCAGGGGCCATGCAGGGTGGGAACCGGGCTGGGGGCCTCCTGCATGGGAGGCACAGCCCCTCGAACCAGGGGCTGAATCAAGGGATGAGAACTGAACTGGGGGCTCCTGCATGGAAAGCACACCCCAGTTCAGCATATGGATCCACATGGGCCAGGGCCGGGATTCGATCCTTGGTCCCTCCGGCTGTAAAGGTAGTGCTCAACCTGCTAAGCCATCCTGGCTTCCCCCAAGGTTCTTCCTTTATAAGGGAATAATCTTCAAATAAAGTTACATTTTTGGGTTAGGACTTCAACTTGTATGATTTTATGAGGCAAAGTTCATAACAACTGTGAATTCATGCAATTCTACTTTTGCAATAATAATCATACTATCATATTTTTCCAATATGTGTAGTGTACATTAATTTGATATGTTATTCATAGGCTGCCTATCCAATTTGAAGATATTTTCTTCTTTTGTATTCTGATTATTTGCTATTTTAATCCTTATTAGTACCTCAAAAATTAAGTAAAATAAGAGAAAAATCAATTAATTTTAGGAGTAGTTGACTCTTTGATAACTGGTCTGAAAATTGAATTAGCAAATTGTGTTTAAACTCAATTATTTACACCAATGTCATTCCCACAGTATTAATAATCCAGCTTTGGTTATAAATTATCAAATATTTATTCCAGTTGACAAATTCTTTTTAAGGTAAGCTGTGATTCCTTTGTGCACAGATGTGCTTTTAAAATTGTTTTAAAACAAAATTTGTTTTATCCCTGTATTAGTCAATGTTCTCCAGAGAAATGGAACCCATAGGATGTCTCTATGTAAAGACTTATTTTGAAGAATTGGCTCACACAGTTGGAGGGCTGGCAAGTATGAACCTTGCAGGGCAGGCCCACTTTCTGGAGAACCACTCTTAATGGTACTGTTCTTAATCGGAAGGCAAAATTTCCTCTTCTTCGGGAACTTCAGTCCTTTTCTCTTAGGACCATCAACTGATTGGATGAAGCCCACAACTTTATGGATCAGTTTTAATTAAAGTCTACTGATTTAAACGTTAATCTCCTCTAAAAAAAAAAAAAAAAAAAATCAGAGCAACATATAGACTGGTGTTTGACCCAAAACTGGGTACCATGGCCTAGCCACATTTGCACATAAATTAAGCATCACTTTTATTATTATTGTTTTTATTTTATTGATTTTGACAGAGAGACAGAGAGATGCAGAGAGAAGGGGGAGGGCCCAGAGCAGTCTCCATAGTTGCATGTCATTAGTTTTTAATATAGTTTCATGCCACAGGTGGGTGCAGGGCTGCACAGGGCAGGAACCGAGATGGGGCCTCCTCCTGCGTGGGAGGCATGTCCCTGCTAGGGGCCTCCCACATGGGAGCTTGCCCCAGGGAGAACTGAACTGGGGGACCACACCCTAGTTCAGCATATGGGTCTGCCTGGGCAAGGGCCAGGGTTTGATCCTCAGACCCTGGGGCTGCAAGATGAGTGCTCAACCTGCTGAGCCATCCGAGCATCCCCTCCTTTATTATGAAATTTCATTAAGATTCAAGATAAAGTCATACTGTGTGGTTCATACAAATGGGAGTGAAAGCATTGGTTTCACAGGTTAATAAGTGATCACCGTCCACCCCCACATTCCATGTCTAATTTTTATATTCTTCCCCGCAAAATGACAAAAAAAGTAACAGTGTCTATTCAGAAGGAAAAAAAGAACAAGAAAAATAGTTGATAAAAGAATTCATTTTAAAATAGTAAATAGTTACAGAAAATTAGTACAATAGTATTTGATCATTAAATAACATTATGTTATTGTTTGGGGGAAATAATAACTGTCAATTGAACTGTGACAGTATCTCCAGCAGAGTGTATGGAAATGTGAAGGCAATATTTAAATTCAATTAAAATCTCAATGTATGTCCCCTATTTTGATGAATGAAATTTAATGTTATCAGCCTAATTTATCTCTAAATTATTTTTATAAAACACATGCACAGTTGCTAGCCTAAGATTGTTTTTAGTGCCATGCCAGAAAAAGTCACATGTAGCCTCATCTCGTGTAACTTCCCTGCACACACCAAATCATGGGTTCCAGTCACAATAAACTAGGTGCAGTTTGCCAAACAAGTCATTCTGAAGCATTGCCTGAAATGTTCTCTTCTGACCTACATCACCCCTCTTCCTTCTAAAAGTCAGGTCATAAATCACTCACTATCCTCCTGGTTCCCCTGGAGTTTTAAATTCTTCTGTACTACCATAGTGGGGTTTTTGTTTGTTTGTTTGTTTGGGGTTTTTTTGCACAAACCTCAGTGTGAGTGTGTACATCATATTAAACTGTAATCAGGTGCACATTTATCTACCTTTTGCTGGATTGTGTTGTTTCAACTTTGCTAAGGCCATGAACTACATTTCCCAGAATCATCAAGGAAGAACTTGAGAAAGGGTTTGGAAAAGGAAAGCCTACTAAATTTTTAATTTATTTTTCTGTTTTTATGTCAGGTGAATAGATGTCTCACTTGCACTGACACAAAAGAGAGTTTATAGCCCCTCCCCTAATTCCAGAGTTGTCAGTTCACAGCCCCAGAGGCATATGAGTGAAACTGAGGCCTGATCTCCTTGAAGAAGGACCATGAAACTACACCGCTAGAAACTAAAACTGTAAATCTTCCTCTTGCTCACATCCAAGTGGACCTGAAGCTATTTATCAGTGTGTATTAGGGATGGAAAATCACACTTTGTAGGGATCACTGGTATAGTGACACATATCCTTGAGGGCCCAAGATGTCAGTACCCTCCACTAGCCAAAGTGTTTTATAGAAGTGACTAAGGTAGCTTTGTCTCCCCCATCTCATGGCAGGTCCGGGGTGGCGGGTCCCCAAATTTAACCTGCGGTTGTTTTTCCAATTCCAAAATGCAAAGAAAAAACAAAAATACTCGGGTTCTGGCAGCATTTCTGTGTTGGTTCATATAATATTCGTAGAGGAGATGTGGAGATTAGGGGCTCCATCAAAGACCTAAAGGATACCGTGGTTGTACAGGAGAGTTGGATATTTGACAACAGGTTTCATAAACTTGATGTAGCTGCAACTGTGATGCTGTTCCGGTGGTCTCTTCAACTGGGGCACTGAACACATGTCCCGTCACCAGGTTGGTGGCTACTGATATGGGAAATGCTTTCATGGCCTTAGCTTTTTTTTTTATTTTTATTTTTTATTGTTAAATTTAATGGGGTGACATTGATTGGTAACAATTAGACAGTTTCCAGGTGTACCAGTGCACATCACATCACCCATGCATCGCATCATGTGCCCACCACCCAGCATCAGCTTTTTTAACAAAAGGCCCTCTGCAGCGATGAGCCCACATTGATCTGGTCTGGTGCGCAGCGAGGTACTGACAGGCGTCCTTCCAGCCAGGGGGCGGGTGCCACCCAGGCTCCGCCCACACGCGCCCCGCTCTGTGATTGGCCCGGCCTCCGAGCCTCCTATTGGTCAAGAAGCAGAGCATGCGTGTTGCGACCCGCGCGCGGGTGCCGAGTTGGCGGAGTCCCCTCGCTACCTGAGCGTCGCAGGTGAGGCCTTGACTTTCACTTTTTCTCAGCCGCCCGCCCAGCGCTGCCCGGGTGGGAGGCGGATACTATCAACCCTCCGCGCCGAGCCCGCCTCCCTTCCCGGCCCGGCTCCGCGGGGCGGAGGACCGGCTGCCTCCCGCCGCCTCCCGGGAGCAGGTGCCCGGCCGCCCCGCCGGCGTTTGCACGAGCGGAGCTGGCCCCGCAGGTCGCAGCGGGCCGTCTGTCGGCGTCTTGGTTCCGAACACTGTTCTAGGCTGCGGGTAGAGCCGTGTCGGGAAGGTGCGCTGGAGACTCGGGAGTGTCCGGGGCGCGGCCCCGCGGCCCCGCTTCGCAGCCCCAGGGTGCCGTGCGGGTGCCGCGGAACCGCCTTTGGGAACCGGGGGGAGCAGCGCCGCTTTGTGCGGTTGGAGGACGAAGGGGTTCGTTCTCGGAAGCGTTTACACCTGTGCGGGGCTCTCGGGCCGTGATCCAGATCGTTAGCATTAAGGAAGGATGTTTTCACCCTTTTTTATTACATTTTTACAATGCTGGTTAATCCCCAACCGTGTATTGCCTTTTCTATTAAATAATAAAAATAACTAAATAACTGCTGTTTGCTAGGTGCCGTACGGATGCCTAGGACTAGAGGTGAACTGTATATTTTCAGTGAGTTTACTTTTATTTTATTTATTTATTTATTTATTTATTTTTAATTGTTTTTGACACAGAGAGAGATAGAGATACAGAGACAGAGAGAGAACTGAACTAGGGGCACTCCCCAGTTCAGCATATGGGTCCACATGGGCTGGGGCTGGGATTCGATCCTTGGTCCCCAGGGTTGCAAAGTGAGCGCTTAACCCACTGAGCCATACCAGCTTCCCCAAATTTACTTTTAAATGTGTTGCTTAATGTGATTATTTTACCAATTTCTTGAAGGCTGACTTTGCTTTTTAGTCAGATAGAATTGTCCAGAGGAGCATTAACTTATTTCTTTTTTAATTATTTTTTTTCAGTTACCATTGACATTCAATATTATTTTATATTAGTTTCAGGTGTAAACTTAATTTTAACTCTGTCACAGTCCAAAAACCTAAATGATGGTGTGAGTTACAGTTTAAATCTTTCTTTACAGATCTTTCCTAGACAGTTCCCTGAGACTTCAGCATGTGCAATGAGTGTGAAGAATCTGTGAATGAGTCTTATTTGGCTCCTGATAATCTGTGGAAAAGCATGGATGTCTGAACATATTGGAAGTGACACACTTTTCAGCGATGATATACTCTTTTTGAGAGTCTAGGCAAGTTCACTTGTGTACTAGAGTGCTTCACGTTAGCATGAAAAATTTCAAGAGACTTGCAAATTTAACTCAGTTTTTTTCTTTGTCAAAAAGAACAACACAAAAGCCCATTTTGTTGGCGCTACTATGTGTCAGTCACTAATTGCATTTTATCAGATACATACAGTCCCCCCTCCCCCTCCCCCTTATCTACCGTGTTGCTTTCCACGGTGTTAGTGATGAAACCATTAGCTGGAAAATTCCAAAATTAAACCACTTATAAGTTTTAAATTGTCACCATTCTGACAAGTGTGATGACATCTCTGTGCCGCCTGAGACGTGAGTCGTCCCTTTGTCCACACTCTTTATGCTTCCTGCCCATTAGTCACCTAGTAGCCATCTCAGTTGTCAGACCGGCTGTCACAGTATCACAAGGCTTGCGTTTCAGTTGCTCTTATTTTACTTAAAAATGTCCCCAAAGCACAAAAGTAGTAATGCTGACCATTTGGGTATGCCAAGGAGAAAGTGCTTCCTTTTTTTTTTTTTTTTAAGTTTTATTTATTTATGTTTTTGACAGAGAGAGAGAGAGACAGACAGAGACAGAGAGAGAACTGAGCTGGGGGAACTCCCCAGTTCAGCACATGGTTCCGCACGGGCTGGGGCCAGGACTCGATCCCCGGTCCCCAGCGCTGCAAAGTGAGCGCCCAACCCACTGAGCCATCCCGGCTTCCCCGAAAGTGCTTCCTTTAAATGAATGGGTATAGGGTTCCCTACAATCCCTGGTTTCAGGCATCCACAGGGGGTCTTAGAACATATCCTCTGTGGATAATGGGGACTCCTGAATTGTTATCCCCACTTTAAAAATGAGGGGACTAAGACCAGATCATTTAAAATAACTTGCTCAAAATTACACATCTCTTTATGGCACATTTCGGGATTCAAACCCAGGTTCTAGATTCCAATTTTGAACTCCTGTGTTTTTGAATTATGGATTCATTTCTCTGTTACCCCTAGTTTAATTGTGACTGGTGTCTGTCTCGTCTTAAGTACATTTCGAGTTTGTGCTATTAACTCTAGTCGAAAGCCTAATTTAGTATATCTCCAGTAGAGTAGGTACAGGGGTCCTGTAGAATTTGCATGCTCTACTGTGTCTTACCTGTTCCTTTGTAAATGAAGGGACATCTTTCTGTTCAACATATGGGAGGAGCATCGTATAATCGTTGAAAGACCAAAAGCATCTCAGAAAAAATAAATTCAGTGTATTTTCATTAAAACAATTTTTATTTGTATTTTTGTGTGAGTGTTTTTTCAATCTTAAACATTCAGGTACTTGATATCTTGGAAGTCTGTAAGTGTGTAATAATTTTTTTATTTTTTCAATGCTGTGTAACTTGTAGCACTCAAAGTCTCCTCATTATTTTACAAATATGCTGTACCTATGACAATGTTTAAACATTTTTTAAAGGACTGGCCATTTACGGCTCCCGTGTTTACGAGGGCTATCCAGGAAACCATCCACAACGCCTCTGTTTTTCGTACTACATGGCTGGATACTTTCTGGGCAGCCCTCGTATGCCCTTTGTTAGAGAGGAAGGGTTTTCTCCGTCTTTGTGGCTCAGTGTGCACTCACCTGGCTCAGTGTAGAATTGTGATAGGTGTTCATAGGAACACCTTCATGTGATGCCTGGTTCTTAACTAGGGAAACTCATTAGAATCTCTACAGGAGCCTTTAGAGACTCTAGGTATCTGAGTCCTACCTTCCTAGAGTCTGATTCAGTAACATTATGAGGGAGCCTAAGCCGCCTGGGTTATTTTAATAAGAATTTGCATTTGGGGACCCTTGGTGTGAAGTTGGCACAGGGATTTTGCCTCACACTTTTTCTTGCTAATCACATGACTTTGAATCTAGGCTTCATTTCACAGCTCATGTGAAGTAGCATTAGTAAGCAGATACTGGCCCACTAGAGATCACTGGAGTGGGACTGAAGATTGTTCATGAATTTACAAGTTTATGGCCAAAGGAGTCAGTAGGAAAGTGCCCTGCGGGAGGGCAGGAGTGCTAGTAAGTTCAGGCTTGAAAGTAGATGCACAGGGCCTGTTGGGGTGGACCCTCATCACTTGGCCTCGCAGGCCTCTGCCAGTTACTGCCCAAGGGTGCGTGGCACCTGTGGCAGCTTCATGTCCTCCATTGAGCTGTGTGTCCTTAGACTTCGTGTTCTACTCTTTCGGACAATGTAGGCTGTAATCGTTCAGGTTTTTATACCACATGATGACATGGGAGCCACTAGGTTATCAAGTGTAGCACCTCACAGCTTACCTCCCCAACGTAACTGCCACATGGAAACCAGAAGAGAAGTGTCAGAAAGGAGGAGAGTGGTCAGCGAGGCTGGATGTCGCTATGACATTGGACTTGGCCACTGGCAGGCACTGGTGACCTTGGGAAGGCCAGTCTCAGGGGAGCAGGGGCAGACCCCCAGAGGTGCTAAGGAGGAGGGGAATCATACAGAAAACCTTCTTTAAGTATTTTGCCTAGAAGTGCCAGGTTAAAATCAAATCCATGTATTCATTGCGTACAAAATACATGGCACTGTTAGGGTATTGGGGGTGTGAGGATAAGAAGGATGTGTACCCTGCGCCCAGGGAACTTACTGCCTTTTGGGAAAGTCACAGAGGCACTCAGGACAGCGTTATGCAGGAGCTCTGCAAGCACACAGGAGGGGTACTTCACCCTGTCTTGTGAATTAAATGCAATAAGACATATTAACAAGACCACTTAGAAAAGGGCCAGACACGTCGTAAGCCCTCGGTGTGCCTGGTAATAATAATGGCATTATTTACATAGCACATACTATTATGTAGTAAGCATAATTATACTCATTTCATTTTTGCTCCATTAGTGACTAGTAATTCCATGTAAAGATGAAGAAACTGAGGCCTAGACAGTCACACGCCAAAGGTCTCACAGCCCTGCAGTGCAAAGCCAGCATTTGTGCCTGTACAGTTGGAATTCAGTGTGTGTAGCTTAACCACGAGCTGTGCTGCCACTTTTCTGTGTGTATGTGTGTGCATGAGTGTGTGTGCACACCTGTGCACTCACATATTAGCTGATGGTTTTCCTAGAGATACAGCCAAGCTAGGAGCTAAAGCCTGAGGAAATGGCTGAGGCAGGGATGCAGTCCAAGGGGAGGGTAAGAGTGGAAAGGGCTTACAGGTGTGAAAAGAGCATACTGCTCACAGGGTGTGGGAGGCGGAAGTGTGCCTTGGGAGATGAGAGAAGGATATGAGCCAGGGGTGAGCTGACAGGTGACAGGACCCGGGTCCTGAAAGGTCTTAGGCTCCTATTGAAGAGCTGAGGTTTCACCCTGGGGGCCATAAGTAGGCAGCTTAGGCACTGAAAGGACTTGATCTGACTTTTACCTCTGACTACAGGACTTAGGAGTAGTGGAGAGGACAACTAGAGACCACTCAGGACACAGTTTTCCAGAGAAAACATGGAACTAGTGATCTTAGAGTAAGGGAGAGAGCTTAGTGACTTAAGGAGGATTTGGTAAGTGATTTATTGTAAAACTCCCCATGTCTAAAATATTAATCTTTTTTTTTTCTTATTTCTTTTCTAGAGATGATAAATAGCCAAGGATTTACATGGTGCACAGTTGGAGCTGACAAACTTAAAGCAAAGGGAAACAGTATCTTCTGGACATTAGGTCACAAAACTAGAACAGATAGGAGGAGAAGAAGGCCTTTCTGCCTGAAAACTCTAAAGAGGAGAGGATATTTGTTTGAAGGGAGTTGAGTAAAACCTAAACAACAAGAAGTCCTCCTGGTCTAATATTACCTAGTCCCTTCCTGTCCCTCACCCGTTTCTGTCCCTATGACCCTCCCCAAGTTGCCCTGTGGATTATCTGCCCCCTGAGCTGAGAGGCAGCTTCATGACTGTGTCAGTGAGCAATTCATTCGGTGGGGAATTTGCAGAGCTTTGACCGGCACACAAGGGATATATATATACCAGGCTTCCTGATGCAATGCAGCTACTAGGGGTAGCTGGGGGCTGTTTAACTCTTACGAGCTTATGCTGCTAAAATTATTTCAGTGATGTAAACATAATTCAGAATACTTATGAGGTATCTGCTTCATATATTGAATGCTTGCATTATCCATTTTAAATATGCGTATGTACAGCATACCAGAGTATATGGTCACATAACTTGCAAACGATTATTAAAGCTATATTTCTGATATTATTTTGAAGTGCCTAGAAAATTCATGTTTTATGTGGCTGGAAATGTAAAGTATATTTTGAAATTTCATTTTTATTTTTTTTGATACATACTTCCAACATTGATTTTGGTGGATGAGACTGACATTGTCAGGTTTTAAACTGTTATATATAGTGTCTCAGGACAGCTATGAAGTAACCTGTGAAATACATATATATACTGATAAGAAATGGGTTTTCTTACACTGATTACTTGAAACAACCTTTACAGTAGGTGGGATGGGTGCAATGCCGGTACTACAAGCAAAGAAGCTAACACGTAGACATGAAGTAACTTGTCCCAGAGCCAGCTGTGCTGGTTAGGGAAGCAGGCGGGACACAGCCTTGGGTTTTGTTCCCATGGGGCCCGCTGTACTGCCCGGGGTGAAAGAGTAGGGGATGCAAGGGGACCTAACCCTGTTGTATTCAGAACAGGCTCACTGCATTTCTTCCTGAACTGATGGCAGTTATACATAGTAGACAGTAGGAGGAAGAAATAATATAGTAATGTTTGTAAAATGTTTATAAGGGTTCTTATTTCAATGGTTATTTTATAAACCTTAATTGTATAAGTGAACTCTTGATCTTTTTACTCTATGACTTCATTCTAGGAGTCCTTGAAGTAATGTTCAGAACTCTGTGCAATAAGGAGCATAGATCTAAGTACCCTGTTTCCCCGAAAATAAGACAGTGTCTTATATTAAGGTGTGCTCCCAAAGATACGCTAGGTCTTATTTTCAGGGGATATGTTATTGTTCCATGAAGTAGGTCTTATTTTCGGGAGATGTCTTACTTTCGGGGAAACATGGTATGTGGACATGTAGTAGGCGAAGAGGCTGGGGACATGGCTTACTGGCTGTCAGGACTGCGCTAGTCTGGCCTTGAGCTAGGACTTTATTCTGAGTGGGGCAGTTACTGAAGGATGTGACGTCAGGACCGTGGTGGTCTGTGGGATGCAGGGTTGCTGACGTGATCGAGGTAGGATGTTTCCACTGGACCTGGGCAGTGATGGGGGCGGAGGGAAAGGAGGGGGCTGATTTTTGAGATATTATTTCTATCAGAATATCTCACGTAAGGAGTCAGTGTGTCTTCACTAGAAACAGACAGCAGGAGGGTGTATTTTTGTGGTGTCATAAACGACATAATGTCTCCAGATGTCTGTGCAGCATTGTTGTAGTCACAAGAGCAGTGTGTTCGGCGCATCATATATTTATTGGATCGGAGTTTGGAATAAGGAAAGATTTTCTTTATTGAAAAGGCACCATTTTGTGTGTAAGGAGACTCATCTCACTCCTGCCTCACCACCACGCTGTGATGCGTCTCCTATGAGAACCTGAGACTGCGGTGTGCTCTCACCCCCAGGCGGGACTCTGCGGGACAGCCGTGGTCATTCAAGGCCTCTCCCTTTTGCTGGCTGTTGTCTGCACTCCCCGCCTGCACTCTAGATTTTAGGGGTGGCTGACCCCTCTGTTACAGAGGCATGTTAGAATGTGAAAGTAAAACATGTGCGTGAGAGAGGGCTCACTTGGGAGAACAGTATTTTGGTGAAATCACTGTGTGTCCCTCACGCTGATGGTAGCTGGACAGGAAGTGTCTGCGCAGAAGAGTTTGTCGTCGAGGTTGCTGAACTCACCGAGGGCACAGCGGGAGCGGGAAGGAGGCCCGCGGAAGCATAGATTTCCATGGCTTCCTGTACGACAGGGGGGTCCAACTTTTTGGCCTCCCTGGGCCACATTGGAAGAAGAATTGTCTTGGGGTCACACATACAATACGTTAACACTAACAAGAGCTGATGAGCTAAAGATAAAAATAAAAAAGTCGCAAAAAAATCTTACAAGGTTTTAAGAAAGTTTACGACTTTGTGTTGGGCCGCATGTGGCCCGCGGGGTGGACGAGCTTGCTGTACAGCGTGAGGCTTAAGGAAACAGGAGGGAGAGCTAAATATATGGGGACGGAAAAAGCACATAATGCAACACATCGACCAAGTGCTGTAGAGTTGTACGTCTGGAACCTATGGAATTTTTACTAACCAATGGCACCCTAATTTAACAACCACAAAAAAAGGCTTGCTTTTCAGCAGATGTCCTGCCTTATGGGGCTGATGTATTCCAGAGGATAGATTCAGGGACAAAATATCAGCTGCCCCTTTCATTGAAGATGTTTTTAAAAAGTATTTCCTTAAGTCCCTACCATTTTCTCCCAAGTTTCCTTCACTTCTGCCAGTTACTGCCTCAATCAATTTTGTGAAATTACAGGATTTCTTTTTTTGGTTCCTGCTAACAATGTTTTCTTAAACTATTTCTTCCTTCCCCACATTTGCATTGTTGGGGGATTTTTATTTTATAATTACCACCATTGTCAACATCACTTTTAAGTGGGCACGTAATTAACATATAACTGTTATACCTCATAAACTGTAGTGTTTCCCTTGTCCATTGTTGCAAAGTTGCCATGGTAATCTCTTTGCTGACTTTATATAGATGTTTGAGTAAACAATTCATTTGTCATTAATAGGTGTATTTATACATGAGAGAACCTACTTGTTGAGGAAACTACTACATTTAAGTGAAAATAGAGACTCAATTCCACTTCCTTTGCCTGATCAACCGTGGTAACTATTGGTAATGGCCAAGGATAGAGGCATTGAGAGTGATTAACTTTAACATTTTGGTAACATTAAACAAGTTAATTCAGCTGCCTGTGATGGTAATGGAAAGCGTGCTTGGAATCCCAGGACGTGCATTCGAATTCTGACCCATAAATCCTCACACTTTTTGCAACATGGGACAAGAGGCTGATTGTTTATGTTCTTTTCTTCTCCAGGATTCAGTTTGCTTATCTGTGAAATGAATCTTCAGCTGCTCTTCCTGCATCAGTGACTGAGTAGCCAGCTTCTCCCCACATCTGCAGCCTCACCCAGTGACTCAGTCGTCCTGTTAGAATTACAGCTGGTTCTTCACGTCATTTGAGGGCATCTTGAAGGACACAGGAGACACCGATAATGTGGGTGGTGTTCCAGGAGACGAACTTCAAGGCTGGCAGAGAAGAGAAAGGAGACTTCACTGCACCCTATAAACCTTATGAATTCTGTCCCTATGAACTTACTGCATATGATCACAAATAAAAGGAACAGTGTAAACAGGAAAAACGACTTGAGGGCGTTAAAAGTGACCCTCTGTTTTGTTCTATGCCATGATTTCTGTGACACCAATGTTAATAAAACTATAACAGTAGGAAAGAATCATTAGACTTTTCTTTCTTTGTTACTGTTCTACCATGAGGAAGAAGAGGTACAGATAACAAAATGGACAGAAGGAAGACTACAAAAGCAGACTGATATGTATTGAGCCCTCACCACTGGAAACTTGCATTGATTCAATGTTTATTTGGTCTGTATTTTATAGGCCTAAGGAAGGCACCCCACACAAGCTCACTCCCTCGGGAGTCCCCACGGGCTGGAACATTGAGCAGCAACCACAGAGCCAGGCTCTGCTCCACCTTGGTGTTGACACACTGAGCACAGTTCCTGAGCTTTTACAAAGACCAGGCAGACAAGGAGACGACTTGTCTCTAGTTCATGAGAAACAATCTTATTCAACACTAACTTTTTTGATTGCTTTGAGTGAATAGAGACACTTGTAAGCATTCTGTATGGTTTTGACAGTTAAGAATTTTTTCGAAGTATTTTGGAGGGAAGTAGTGTGTGCACACCTGCTCGGTGCAATTAACAGATTGTAGCACAGAGGGAGTAGTATCTATTCTGGTCATTACTTTTCTGGCACGTGGGCATGGGCACACTTCGTTTCGTTAAGGCTAATTAATTTGTGCCGATACTTCTCAGAGAAGTGAATATATAAAAATTATTTTAAAATGCACTTGAGTTCTGGAAAAAAAAATGCCTTCTGCTATATACAATGAAGCATATGTTTATGCAGATACAAATAGTACAGAAGTTACACCACATGAACTATATTCATGAAAATGTCTTTACCTACACTGAGATTTGAAATGAAAAACAAACAACGAAAAGCAGATCCTCATTATGACAAATGGAACGCCCTGGTTTCAGCCCAGGCCTTCTGCAACCTCACCCTGGCCCAGCCGATTTCCGGAAGTGTCTGGTACCCCTAAACTTTGGAGAAGTGCTGGCATTTGTTGCCCTTAATTTAGGCACAGAGAAGATGAAGCGGAGTGGGTGGACCGTTTAACTTGTGAAGAGCTGAATTGAGATGATTGGGGATTTACCTTTTAGATAAGGTTTTAAAGAGAAGGATTTAGAAGTGAGTTTTAGTGAGCATATCTTAATGAAGGCTCACTCTTCTCGTTGACCTTGGCATTGCCCCTGCCCAGCTGGGGACTGTCATTTTCATGAGGCAATATTGTATTTCTGAGGAACAGGCCCTGCTCTGAAACAGCTCTGTTCTCTTCTGAAAGCTCAAAGCTGCTTTCATGCGAGTATTATAGATTAAGAAAGCATTCCTTCAAGTGAGGAGGGAAAAGTTCCACAAGGGACTTAGCATTGAGAAAGTTTAATTTTAAAAGAAGAAAACCTCCCCTCCCTAATCTTGGATGTCTTGACTTTTACGCTGTTTTCATTAACAGGAACCGTTTCCTGCACTTCATTTTCTGTCACCATCCTATTTTTCTGAATCTTCCATTTGCATTTCATAGAGATAGTAGGCCAAGGGTAATGCTGGCCTTCCAAATAATTAATCCTAACTTTGTAGCAGTGCATTTCAAAAGGCCAGCAGGGAACAAGTATTCACAGAAAAGCTGGAGAGTAGGATGCAACTTACTGAGTTCTCTCAAGGATTCAGACTCATTGAGGGATCTGTTAAACTTGGGAGTTTACCTTATTCTTACCCTAACCCAACCAACTTCTGTTTCATGGATTTGAGCTTGAATTATAGGTGTCTTTTGTATTTGTTAATAGAGGAATAGTGTAAGTTTTCTTTGATTTTCATAGTATAGCATTTTATTGCTCAAGTATTAAGGGTTGATTTAGTGAATGGCCCCAACAAAAATGGCATGAGTGTGTTCAACTTCTACGCTTGTACTTTTCATTATAATCACTTCCAGACTCTGGCAACAAATAAATTATACGCCATTTATTTTTGAAACTTCTACAAGAGCAAATGTTAGATATTAAATATGTCACATATGTAAAAGATTTCATTCTAGTTTCACTTTTAAACTGTTGTCCTGACCACTCCCTCAGTGTAAGGACAATACAAATTAAAATTAAGAGGCCCCTCCTCCTTGTTGAAAATAAGGAGACATCGTCCCTCTTTCTTTAGAGAATTTACTTAAGAAAACATGTAACTGTAAATTCTTTATCTTTTATGTAAATCTTCTCACAAGCCACAGAAGCCTCGTGCCAGCTTTCCAACCCTAGAATGTCTTTCTCAAGGACCTCGGTGACATTTCTGAAATGCAGACATCTGGGAAGATATGTCCTTATCTCCCAGGTTCAGGGAGCAGGTGGGAACCTGCCTTTGACGGGCACCTTGCTCCAGGATGCAAAATTAGCCTCCTGTCGTGAAGATCGGAGGAGCTTAGTTTTCCTCTGGGTAAAGCCAACTAAGTAGCACAGATGGTCACCCCTGGTGCCGAGTGTATTTAGGATGAGCTGTGTGTGACAGAGTGCTGTCAGTTTGAGAACTCTAGCTAGTTCGTCTTAGGAACATGAATGTGATGGGCTGTATCTGCGGAGTTCTATGCAAGGCGGAAGTTTCTCTGCAGTCTCTTCGCAGATTGCCTGTGAGGTACATTACGTTCAGGCTTAATGCTAATTCAATAATAAAACTGTATTCTTCCTCTACTGGCTTTATGAAGAGGTATTTCGAGGTTGGCAGAGGATTTTGTTTTTAATTATATTTCCCCAGCAGCAATTAGACTCCCCCCTACTTCCCACAAACAAGTCACACAATTCCTACCACAAAGACCCTGCAACAAACCTGGGGAGTGAGGGAGGCAGGAACTCACGCACTGGGTCCCTAAATTCTGCAGTGATAACTTCTATGATGCTGCCCGACAGGGAGGGAGATGATGACGGTGAAAATGTGCATCCCACGCGGAGGCCATGATGTATCTGGGAGATTTCCTGGACATAAGTGATGAAACTTCTTTCTTCTCTCCATTTCTGGAACTCGAAAAGGGGAGTATAGCTACGCAGCACCACACAGGATGAGTTATAAATATGTGTGATTTTATGGACCCTTTATTAAATTTGTTTACCTTACCCTTCCATATAACAATGTTCCCATCTCATCCCAGTAGTAATAATAGTAAAAGGCATGACACAAGTCCAAGTGCGTTTTCTCCCCAATGGTTAGTTTGGCAAATGTGTCCCTTCTTAACATCGATTTCTTGTGAAATCCCACAAAAGTGTTCTGGCGCACGTTAAGGAGAGGACCGATTCCTGATCTTTAAATGCAAATGGCATTGTTCACTGCCAATAACCTGGGTGCCTTAGGAAGTGTTTGTCTGATGAAGAACGGAAGGGAGAGCAAGCCAACAAGTCATGATGCTACGAAGTGTTGAAAAAGCCAGCTGAGCATTAAACACAGTCCGCAGCCATCTTCCTTTATTCTGTACAGAGTAGATTTGTTTTCTCTCTGTTTCTCGTTACAAAAGTCCCTCTTTCGGATTCAATTTCAAAGACCTTGTGCCTGCTTTGGACCTTCTTAAGTCGGGCATGATTATCACAGCAGATGCTGACCGCTCAGTGAGACGGGCAGGCGGAAACCGCTTACAGAAAACTGCTCACCCCGTGTGAGCTTAGTTCCTCCAGAGACGGAAACTTCTGCAACAGGGTCTGGCACTAGCCTCTAATGTGCCCTGTGAAAACATTAAATTAAAATCGTGTATTTTTCTTCAACTCAAGTTTCACACATCATCAGTTCACAGATGAAGGTTGTTCTGAAGTGAGCGGCCGGGTAGGAACACTTACAATGAGCTACTTTGTCCAGAGAACCTGATTCGTTATCACTTGGCTTTTGAAACACCACAGTTGTAATAAATCCTCCTGTCCACAGTCCTAGGAGAATAAGGCTATGTGGGACGTTCCTGCCTTCCCAGCGACATCTGGTTCCGATTTTTCCATAGAATTTCTAGAAGGAGAAATCTGAATGTTACAACAGATCTCAGCACTTTTGAGAGGTGTGATCAGGGGCTCCAGCCTCTTAAAAATAATATAAAAGTGGTCACACACCCGCCCCAGCTCAACCATAACTTCTCAGCAATGTTTCCTACTAATCTCCCCTTAACTTATGCCCTGATTTGGTGCGGTGGTTTCACTTTGGAATAAAATTATCAGAGATCATGTCTGCTACAAGGATGAGCTTTAACTGAAGTCTTGTAACTACAAGTACAGAACTAGTCTTATTGCCAGGGTCTCGCCTGTGTTCTGTTCCAATGACAAGATAAGAGGTTACCCTTTTAATATACTTGTCTCTATTTCTTCCAAGGCCAGAGCTTGTGTGGTGGAAGCCACATTACCTCGAAGAGCCACATGTCCCTAATCAACAGCTGTGAATTCACCTGTCCCTTCCACAAGTAATTACCCTGTTTCCCTGAAAATAAGACAGTGTCTTATACCCTGTTTCCCTGAAAATAAGACAGTGTCTTATATTAATTTTTGCTCCCAAAGATGCGCTAGGTCTTATTTTCGGGGGGATGCCTTATATTTCAGCGAGAGGCAAAACTGTAAGTAGGTCTTATTTTCGGGGGATGCCTTACTTTCAGGGAAACACGGTAGGAACATGGGTCCCATGTCTGTCCTGGTCTGGGGGCCTGGGGGAGCACAGAGACAGCAGGGATCTTTGGTGGAGAGCTGTGGGTGCCCAGAGGAAGGGTGCCCGGATAGACTGCAGGCTCAGGGAGGAGGAGGCGGCTAATAAGAGGGGTGCACCTCCCACGTGAAGGGGAGCGGAGGTGGAGAGGCAGGGAGCAAGGCAGTCAGCCCACAGAGCAGGAGATGCTGCTTACGGGCCCCTGGCAGGTGACGATGGGGGAGACGTAGGCAAAGTCCAGGCAGGACCAGCATTGTGTGACATTCCAAACCTCTGTGCCCAGGTGACACGGGCTGGCTTTAGACGTCTCTTGGAATCAGCGTATTAACTTCGGTAATGTGCCTTGTTTACAGTTGATCGTGAGTGGTGCCGATACACTATTTTTAAAATTTCTATCATTGTATGATACTATGGTGTATAATATGCACATGTATATAATTATAATCCCCACGTCTAACATTAAAATGCAGTCAGTTTACCAATCTGCTCTTGTCATGTGCACAGAAATATTACAGATACTGAATTGATAATGATTTTCTCTCTTTTGGTATAAACCAGATGCAAGACACTTACTATCTGTCTATTTAAGAGAGAAAACTAAATTTTTTTTCTTTTCCTTTTTGAAAAGGCATTCCCTAAGACTGAGTCACAATCCAGCAACATCCGTCATTTCATCTGGGGCGTCTCCCTCTTGGAATCATGGGAGAATCGTGTGTTACTAAAGGACCAGCCATTGGTCAGTTGTGTTGGCTTTATTAAAATGGTATTTTATTCCACTAGCTATTTGAAATCAAGTGAGGGAAGAACGGTTTGGGTTGAGATGTTGGAAATTAAAGTATGCCAACGTATTGATTTTGTAAACTCTGCTCGTACCTCCTAGAAGTAATGGGGTAGGTGGGCCCAGTCGGCCAGAACCCCGCCTGCTTCAGAGCAGTGCCCTGCCGGAGACCAGACGGCCACTTGGGGTTCAGGGGCTAGAACAATCAGGTAGGACACAGCCCACTGCAAGTAACACCAGACCCAACCAGCAGTAGCTCTACCTGAAGGGCATTGGTTCTTAGCCCCAAGCGGAGGGCGTGTGGCCCCTGAGCTGTTAACTTGCAAACGAGGACCAGGGTGTCAGGACTGGGACAGATGTCAGCATCTCTGTGATTCTTGAGCTCTTCCCCAGGGACCCAGAGCAGCTGCCACAATTCTGGGTGCCGTGTCTCACGTGACCACGTGTGCGGCAGGACGCGGCGTGGTTGGGCCGGGAGGGATGCTCTAGGGCAGGGGTGGCGAACCTTTTGGCGATTGAGTGCCAAAGTTTATGAAATAAGAGTATACTCGCTCAACTCGCGTGGCCAACCCATCAAGTGAGATAGAGGTATCGATTATTTTTATGTCTATAAGAGGCATAGGATGTTTTTATAACAAAAAACAATAATTTTTTAAATGGTATTCACAATTATTTGTTTTGAAGTTTAAATATTTTATTAGAGTGCATAACAAAGGTAATTACATAAATTAAATACCATAGAAAATCTGTCAGTCATTTATTACATTTGTATTTGGTGTAGAATAACATGATATTATAATAAAATTATAATGTATATGAAACAAAAAGGAAGAAAACATGTGACAGAATTAAATTATAATAATAAACATTAGTCGTCAAATGCACGGAGTACCCATGAAAATTAAAGAATCCTCTATCATTGTTAGTGTGATTTCTGTTGTTGTGCAGAAGAAGACAGATGAATCACATCAGGTTTGTATTTTGTTGTTTTTAACATTACACAAGCTGCACTTGCTGCAATTACAAGTTGTTCACATGTTTCAGGTGTGACAGCAACGGGAGAGTAGAATACTCGAAAAATTTGACTCAATAGCCCAAACGCATTTTCCGTTACTCTGTGAGCACGAGTTAACCTGTAGTTGAAGATGACTTTAGAGTTTTCTCCTCGAGCTGTTATTTTACAGTATGGTTTCATGCCATGTTTGTGTAATCTGAAAGCTTCATCTCCAGCTATAACACAGGGCACTGCTGTATTTGAACCAGGAGGTCTCTCATCTGGAGGAAATATGTTTCCCGAAAGCACTTGTTTCCCCATGACCGACTTCGCAAAAATTCCACTGTCCCCCTCTTTTCCATATGACCCAACAAACATCTATCTATTGCTATAAATTGACAGTTGGCATCAACCAAAGCAAGTAACACAACAGAAAAGTACTCCTTATAATTAAAGAATGTATCCGGCGCTCTTCTTTGTCTTCCCATCGGCAACATAGGCAGATCAATTTTAGTTGTTATTTGGACCCTGTCATCTAAACTCACCGTGAAATTGCCCTTAGCGCCCTCCCAGGTCCGCGTGCCCAAGCGATTGCTCCGCGTGACACTTTGGGCACGCGTGCCATAGGTTCGCCACCCCTGCTCTAGAGGATCCCAAGACTAGACTCCACTCTTTCCAGAAGCCCCCAGCTGATGTCCCCACCATTCCCATTAGTAAAGCCGGGCTCGGGGGCCCCTCGCTGGAGGGTGGGGTGGGAGCCTCCCTGGCCTCTGCATGGAGGCCCGTGGGACAGGCGGGAGGGGCTGGGAGGGCCTGCAGGTAAGTTAACGTGCAGATGTTGTCACTTAGGACCTGGGTCAGTAGGGGAGCGTTGTGCAGCCGCCCACACTGTGGGAGGGGGGGCCTCATGGATGACACACAGAGGAGCCAGGGGGTGGGTCCAGGGAAACGCAGGCAGGAGCCCCAAGGCCGACAGCTCGAAGCTGCCACACACACTCCTACTTCTAGTCCACTTGCGTTCCTTTGACAAGAGCTTCATGTCATGGCCACGGCACCCTCACAAAGTGACTGCGAGTGTCACTGTCAGCGGTCCACATGGGACAGAACTCAGACAGAAAGAGGTTAAGTAAGTGTGTCAGGACCACAGCCAGCCCTTCACATGGAGGTCACAGGAATGACTTCTCTCCAGCACAACGTTCATGAAAATGCGTGTCCTGTTCTGAAAAGGACCTGACTTCTGTCTCCAAGCTGCCATCTCTTGAGAGCAGACAGCCTACTATTTATTTTGCAGTCGTATTGCCTAGCCCCATGTGTGGCATTCGTATCCTGGGACATAGTCTCTTCGACAACTTCTTCTCTTGGAGGCAATGGCTTGCCAACCACCCCCCCCCCCCGCATGGGAGGCAGACAACAAGGCTGGGGTAATTGTAGCCATCTTGGGCCATGAGGCTTGAATCCAAACCTTTGTGAGGTAGAGTGGCATGCCTGAAAGGACTTGGGGACTTTATAGAGCAGAGCTGCCCCAGCAGACCACGGTCACCTGCTTCGGGGCATTTACATGAGAGAGAAATAGTTGCCTTTTTAAAGCCATTTAGTTTGGGATCTCTTTTCCTGGCACAGGAGCCTGACCCTAACTGTCCTAGAGGGTAGGGGTGGGCGAGGGGGGTCATAAAGGAAATTGAGCTAAGTTGTGGAGGCGTCCTTGGTCATCTAGAAGAATTTTGATTATAATGGACTACCGATGTTTTCATGATTCGCTTGGAATCAGAGCTTGATGAGATTTTTCAGGGAAGATAACTTTGGGGACAATTTAGAAGAGGGACAACCACCTAGATTGTGAGACTGAGGAGGCAGCCGGTGAAGCAATATGAGCAGGAGATGATGAGGGCTGGACCCCACCATGTTCACAAAGGGCGAGGCCACAGCTGAGAATCCAGCAATTCCTGAGTGGGAGACACAGGACTGGAGAACGACTGGGTGAGAGAGGTGAGGGAGAAGGGGCACTTTACTGCGGCCACCGGGAGAAGGCTGGCCAGGGGTCGGCGGCATCAGAACGAGCGGCTGGCACTGGGCGGCTCCTTGTCTCCCTTCCAGCCCAGGCCTCCGGAGGGGCCCACGCTCTGGCTGCTGTCCGGTTAGGAGCCGTTTGCATTAACCCCGCAGGATGCAGCCGCTCATCCAGATTCAGGCCAGTGGTTTGTTAAAGAAACTGAACCGAAGGAGGTACGTTCTGCAGGTTCACATTATAAACGTCAAAGATGACTCAGGCTGTCTCCTGCTCACAGTTAAGGAGTGAGGCGGGGCAACTCCCAGAGGAGCTCCACCTTCTTTCTGTGATGTTTAAACCCAGTATAATCATCTCAGATTGTCTACTTTCTGATAAAAGAGTCTACCTCCACTCCGGTAATGAGTCTGCCATTTATACTGATTAATTTTTAATACTCAAGACTAATGGGGGAATCTGTTTAAACATTTGCCAGGAGCTAAGAAAAATAATTTAAAATAATTGATGCAAAGTCCTGTAGAGACATTTGCTTTAGGGCCAGAGTCTCTGACGGGCCTTTGGCCACTTCTCTGAGGCCGAGGATCAGTCCTAAACATGTGGAGGTGACCATCGCAATGAGATGCATCCTAACAGGCAGTAAAATCCTACCCCCGGAGGCCACTAGACAGGGCCACTGTTCCCTCAGTGACCTGCTTAGTGATGCCTTATCTATGTCATGTGTATTTTAAGAGTGAGATACAGCCGTAGAGCCAAGATACATGAGTCATAAAAAACAAGATGTGGAGGTGGGTGGAGTTTGGTTCTGTTGTTTATTTGTTTGTTGTTAGCAATTTTGGAAAAGAAGAGAAAATACATAGATTTGTCTATGCATTTAATGTCTTTTTGGAAAAAGATATTAGGAACTTAGTAGTGCTTAACTGTATGAAGAAACCAGGAGATTTTATTTTATCAGTTCTAGTTCTTGATACCAAACGTGGAGTATTTAGCACAGGTAACACTTTTGTTGACCTCAGTGTGGGTAACCAAGTATCATCGAGGTATAGCATCTGCTGAAATAGCACCATCGTCTCAGGCGTCCCATGTGACGGAAATGAACTCCTCAGTCACAGAACACACTCCACGTAGGCTGGCCTTGTCTCTCACCACGGGGGCTCTCCCAGCTGGGTCACGTGGTCTTCTCATCCTAGTGACAAACGGAGAGAGACTGGAGGTCGGAATCAGCATGAGCCCCTTCCTGCATCAGTGAGACGCTGCAAGGAGGCGTGGCACTTAGGTGCCAAGCGCATTGCCCAACACCCTGTTCCAAGGCCCTGTGTAAGGACTAAAATCTTCAACTGTAGGGATACGACCATGTTCAACACGGAGATTCTGTTTCTGAGATGACAACAGATAACATAAGCATGTCCCTGGGGAGCACGTATGGTAGCTAGCATGTGCTGTTTGTTGCTATGTGACTGTCCCATGTGCCATGTCTCATTTATCTGTGTCAGTGAGGACACGCCCATGTCAGATGTGACTCCTCGTGATTACAAGGTGGCTGCCACACCCCTTACCATCATGTCCCCATATACCTACTTAAAAAGTCAGGAAGAGAAGAGACTTGGCCCACAGCCTCTCTTTATCGCCATATTAACAAGGGTTACGTTCAGCTCTATGCATCTAAAACCTAAATTTCACAGTGGCTTAAATACACAAGATAAAATGTCACCAGGTTGATGGAAGCAGGGTTGTGCTCACAGTTTCATCGCTCATTCATAGGCCTGGGTTTCTTCTGTCAGTATGCTCCTCTATCCCTACAGTTCTTCTTGAATTCCATGGTGGCTTTTGGAGACCTGGTATTTAAACCTGCTTTCATACAAGCAGAGAGAAGAAAATAAACAAATAAGAAGAGATAATGGTCTGTGCACGCTATATTTTGAAGATTTCCAGGAGCTTCCACTAATTCTTTGCTTACTTATCACTGTCCAGAAACTAGTGACAGAGGCCATGTCCCCAGCTAAAACTCTATTACTATGGAAGGAGGGGAGGGTGGGTGTTGCATGAGTAGCTATGTCTGTCATGATTGGGAAGGAAAACATTTTCTAACAGCCCCCCAGCAAATGTCCCCTCTGCTCTCATGAGCCAGGATTGGGTCACAAACCTACAGAGAGGTTGCCAGATAAATGAAATTCCAAGCTAATTGGAATTTCAGAAAAACAATGAATACTTTTTACTATAATAATGTTCCTTGCAAAACTTGTTGTTTGTCTGACATTCAACCTAACAGGCATCCTGCATGCCTATTGGATGAATCTTACAACATGGTACAAGGCATGTTGGGAAAGTGAGTGCTTGGCCCATTCAAACTTCACTGCATTTGAAAGAAAATAGGAGGAAATATCTCAGAGAGGTTATGGTAACGTGGTATTGTTGAAGGTTACACATAGGAGGAAGCTGCAAAACTGGGGTGTGAGGCAGCTAGGGTGATTCCAGAGCTATGAATAGAGTATACTCTAAAGAAAAAGGTTTAGAATTATCCACCACCCTGATATTTGGGGTTTCATAAATCAACACATGTCTGTTTGCGGGGGTCCATGATAAGGTACCCAGTTTTTATGCAGCCAACCAGGATGAGATTTCTGGGCTTCGTCGAGTGTATGTAAATATCCACTTTTTGTCAATCACACTTGAGAGCCTGTTATGTGTATGACCTCGTCAGGACAACAGAAGTGTCTTTATTTGAGGGTGACCATAGAATTTCCTCCTAAACCTGGCCCCTTTGGAGACTGAGGGGGAGCACGTGAATAGTTGTATTTAGACAACAGGTGTCAGTGGGACTGTGCTGGACGAATGGGGTGCATGGTACTCTGTGTGTTGTCCTGTAGTTTAAGCTCTAATCCCGTGAGATACTCTCTAGAATAAAGACATAATGGCCCCACCTGTCGTGCATTGGGGTGTCACATATTTGTTAGATGAATGTGTTTTATTCAGAAGAGCCCCAAATTAGAAACACCTCAAATGTCCACAAATACTAAAATGTATGAATAAACATGTACATCCATATAACGGAATACTACTTAATCATAACAAAGGATTACAAGACTGATACCTACTACTTTAAAAACATAATTCTGAATGAAGAAACCAGACACAAAAGCCAACATATTGTATGATTCCATTTACATGAAATGTTCAGAAAAGATAGATTTATAGAAACACAAATTTGATTTGTGGCTCCAAGCACTAAAGATGAAAATGTTAACTGTAAATTAGCAGGAGGCCTCTTATTTGGGTGATTAAGATAATATGAAGCTGGATTATGATGATGATCACACAACTCAGTAAATTTACTAAAAATCTTCTAATTATATATTTCAGATGGGTGAATTTTATGATACGTGAATTATACCTGAACAAGCTTTTTAAGAAAAGAAAAATTGGGGCTGATATTTCTTTACCAAAATTAAATTCTATTATCATGGCAACATGAATAGTCTTCTAAGTTCTTAGAGAAAATACCTTATTTAGTACATCTGTAGTCTGCTTAAAAATATTATGCTTAGGGGCAATCACCACACTATTCACAGCAATCTGGGCCTTAACCCAAAATGACATCAAAAAGATCGTAGCCTTCTCAACCTCAAGCCAACTAGGCCTGATAATAGTAACAATCGGAATCAACCAACCATGCCTCACCTTCATACACATCTGCACCCATGCATTCTTTAAAGCCATACTATTCCTATGCTCTGAATCAATCATCCACAGCTTAGGTGATGAACAAGACATTTGAAACATAGGAGACCTGTTTAACACACTATCTTTCACAACCACCACCCTTATCATTGGCAGCCTAGCTCTAACAGGAATGCCCTTCCTCACAGGATTCTACTTTAAAGACCTCATCACTGAAGCAGCCAACACGTCGTATACCAATGCCTGAGCCCTATTAATTACTCTCATTGCCACCTCCCTTACAGCCATTTATAGCACTCAAATTATCTTCTTTGCACTCATAGGACAGCCTCATTTTCCTACGCTTATCCTAATCAATGAAAACAACTGTCTCTTAATAAACTCTATCAAGAGCCTCTTCATTGGAAGTATTTTTGCTGGGTTTATTATTTCCACCAACATTGCCCCAATAACTGTGTCCCAAATAACAATACCTCTTTACTTAAAACTCACCGCCCTCACTGTAACCATACTAGGCTTCACCCTAGCACTCAAAATCCGCCTCATTACCCAAAATCTAGTATCCAAATATCCATCAAGCCCCTTCAAATTTTCTAACCTCCTTGGCTACTTCCCAACCACCATCCACCGTCTCCTGCCATTTACAAATTTAGTGATAGGTCAAAAGGCAGCTTCCCTTCTAGACCTGATCTGACTAGAAAGCGCCCTCTCCAAATCTATCTCCCTGTTCCAAGTAAAAGCCTCAACGATAGTCTCCACCCAAAAAGGCCAGATTAAACTATATTTCCTGTCTTTCCTCATCACTCTAATATTAAGTCTAACTATACTTAATTTCCACGCGTGATCTCCATAATAACAACCACACGGATAAGTAATGATTGCCCAGTAACAACCACTAATCAAGTTTCATAACTATATAAAGCAGCAATTTCCATGGCCTCTTTACTAAAAAAGCCTGAACCACCGATGTCATGAATAACTCAATTCCCTATCCCATTAAACTCAAGTACAATTCCAACCTTGCCACCCTTCAGTACACATGAAACAAACACACCCTCTGTAACTAGCCCAGGAAGAATGGCCCCCAACACAACCTTATTAGAAACCCACACCTCAGGATACTGCTCCGTAGCTATAATGATCATATAACCAAAGACAACCAACATTCCACCCAAATAAATAAAAAACACTATCAACCCTAAGAAAGACCCATCAAACTTATTACTAATAAAAATATTAGTTTGGTTTCCTATTTTGGAATATTAACCTTGGTCTTTGACAAGAGAATCGTTGGAATATTTGGTGAAGCTGATTCCATAATCATGTCTCTGTGTTTCTATGGGACTTCTAATATTACTATTAATCATATACTGACTTTGAAATAACAATTCTGAAGTTTTCAATAATGAAGAATATCCAAATACACAAAAATTTTTTAGCAAATATACAATATTATACCTAAGGCTATACAAAATGTTGCAAATAGGAAAAAATTTCAAATACCATGTGGTTTGTAGAATTATTTCACCTGAAAGTCAACTTCTGTCCTTTGTGTGCCTAATCATGGACACTATTCTCAATATCAGATTAAAAATCCTCTAACCCATGTGTAGTAATAGAATTCTAGTTCATGATACACTTAATGCTAATAATGCAATTCACAGAAGGGAGAGTTGTTCAAACATGTAGCTTTGGTAACATGAAAAGAAATACTACGTGGAGCCAAAGCAGCTAACTCTAGAAACTTCTGGTAGTCAAATCTCAGTAGCATCAAATGAGAGTTTACTGAGCTTTGTGAAAACAGCCTCAATAGATAGACAACAAATGCCAAGAGCATAAAAGTTCTAGTACATTTACTTCATGTTTCCTGTAACCTCTATTTTTTTTTTTTTAATTTATTGTTAAATTTGATGAGGTTACATTGGTTGGTAACAATTAGACAGTTTACAGATGTACAAGTCCACCTCACATCATTCATGCATCGTATTATGTGCCCATCACTCAGTATCAGCTCCCCTTCCATCACCTTATATCTAGTGCCCACTCCCACCTCCCCCCACAACTGTCCCCCCGCT
>PVKE010007153.1:0-51669 GCA_004027555.1 Craseonycteris thonglongyai | reverse complement strand
GGCACATAATACGATGCATGAATGATGTGAGGTGGACTTGTACATCTGTAAACTGTCTAATTGTTACCAACCAATGTAACCTCATCAAATTTAACAATAAATTAAAAAAAAAAAAAAAGAAAACTCATAAGGCCATGTGCAACTGTAACAGGCATTGTGCAATACAACTACCACAAATGAAAGCGAGAGAGGAAACAATTTTTATTCAAAACATTTTTTGAGCATCTAACTGTGAAAAAGATACAGTGTAGGGGTAGGAATTACAAAGAGGGATCACTTCCATTCACTGAACTCAGTAAGTTTGGGTTCTTATGGAAAACACTGGCATGTAAATTGAACATAACATGCATACTGGTACATTTTTTTAATTACTAAATTCATTAGGTTGACATTAGTTAGTAAAAGTTATGTAGGTTCCAGGTGTACAATTCTATACTTCTTCCTCTATGTGTTACAATATGTTTACCACCCAGAGTCAGCTTTCTTTCCATCACCATGTATTTAGCTCCCCCTCCCTCTTCTCCCATCCCCCTCCCCCTTACCCTCAGGTAACCACAAAACTATTGACTA
Organism: Craseonycteris thonglongyai; assembly: GCA_004027555.1. Classification (NCBI taxonomy): domain Eukaryota; kingdom Metazoa; phylum Chordata; class Mammalia; order Chiroptera; family Craseonycteridae; genus Craseonycteris; species Craseonycteris thonglongyai. The sequence continues at coordinate 51,099 of PVKE010007153.1, read as the reverse complement.
TGTCCATGACGTTTTGTTTCTTTGTTGCTTTCAGTTTTATATTCCACATATAAGTGAAGTCATATGGTTCTTAGCTTTTTCTGTCTGGCTTATTTCATTTAGTATGATGATTTCATGTTCCATCCATGTTGTTGCCAAAGGCAGAATTTCATCTTTCCTTATAGCTGAGTACTATTCCATTGTATACATGTACCACAGCTTTTTTTATTCAGTCATCTATCAAGGGCACTTTTTTTGTTTCCATGATCTGGCCACTGTGAACAGCACTGCAATGAACATTGGGGTACGTACATTTTTATAGACTAAAGTTTTCAAGTTTTTTGGGTGGCTCACCAGAAGAGGGGTTGCTGGGTTGTAGGGTAGAACCATTCCCAATTTTCTGAGGAATCGCCATACTGTCCTCCATAGCAGTTGTACCGATTTACATTCCTACTAGCAAGCTGCTATATTTTGAGTGCCCTCTATGTATCAGACATGGTGAAGCAGGGCCAGGACTTCAGTGAGGCAAGTTAGGGACTCACCATGGGTGCAAAATGTAAAGGGATGTCAAATAACTCAGTATTAAATAGAAACAATAGTTTATGTAGTATTTTTAAAAATCAAAATAAAGGCATGCAAATCCACGATGAAAAAATATCAGACTTCACATGAAGACAGGATCAGTATTACTGAGTTTTCCTTTTGCCTCAGGCTCAGCATGGCGCTGGAGCTAAGCGCTTGACATATACATCAAATGCATATGTTTCTGCCATCCAAACCATTTGCCTCCAATTAATTTCCCAGGCTGACAACTGGAAATTTGGAGCATTATTGAATGTAGTAGTTAAGAGCACAGGCTTCTGGCTCAGGCATGGTTGAGTTCAAAATTCATCCCTGATGCTTATCGAGTACATGCTTGGGTAAGAGATTTCATCCTCCAGGGCCTCTGGTTAGAAGGTGCTTATAGTTCTTAGCTTATAGCATTGCTATGTTAAATGAGCTGATACAGGCAAAATGTATACTCAATGTATTTGATAAATGCTGTCTACCATTATATCATACAAGACAGACTGCAATAAGCTGTAGAGATTCAAATATACAACACGAATCCTTTATACTATGGTGTGGGGTATTAAAGGTGTAACAGGAAGTTTTCTTTTCCCCCTAGTTTTATTAAGAAATAATTGACATTCGAGTGCATCATTGTATAAGTTTAAGGCATACAGCATGATGCTTTTATTTCCATATATTGTGAAATGATTGGCATAATAAGTTCAGTTCACATCTATTGTCTCATATTGATACAATAAAAAGAAAAGAATTTTTGCTATGATGAGAACTCGTAGGGCCCTCATCTTATAACTGAAGGTTTGTACCTTTTGATCGCCTTCCTCCACTTCCCTCTGGTGACCACAAATCTGATCTCTTTTTTTATGATTTGGTATTTTTTCTTTTCTTTTCTTTTTAAGATTTATTTATTTATTTTTACAGAGAGAGACAGAGACAGAGAGAAACAGAGAGAAGGGGGAGGGCCCAGAGCAGTCTCCACAGTTGTGCATCATCAGCTTTCAACCTGGTTTTGTTCCACACAGGTGGGTGGGGCCTTGCAAGGCAAGAACCAGGCTGGGGGTCTCCCACATGGGAGGCAAGCCCCCCCCCGCAAGCTGGGGACAGAACCGGAGGCCTCCCACACATGGGAAGCTCACCACAGTGAGAATCAAACTGGGGGCCTCCCACATGGGAAGCACACCCCAGTTCAGCTTATGGGTCTACACAGGCCAGGCCTGGGACTCGATCCTCAGACCCCAGGGCTGCAAAGCGAGTGCTCAACCCCCGGAGCCATCCTGGCTTTCCCTGGTGGTTTTTAAAAAATTAGATTTTACACGTGAAATCATAGATTATTTGTCTGTCTCTGTCTGACTTATTTCAGTTAACATAATGCCTTCCAGATCCATTGATGCTGTTACTAATGAAAGAATTTCCTCAAATTTTTTGTATGGCTGAATAATATCACAATTTCTTTATTTATTCATCCATCAATGGAAAGTTAGGTTGTTTCCATGCCATGGCTATTATAAATGATGCTGATCTATTGGGGTGCAGATACCTTTCTGAGTTAGTATTTTTGTTTCCTTTGGGTATAGTCCCCGAAGTAGGATTGCTGGGTCATAAGGTTGTTCTATTTTCAGTTTTTTGTTTTTGTTTTTGTGTTTTTGTTTTTGAGAAAGCTCCATTTTTTTTTTTTCATAGTGGCTGCACCAATTTACAATCCCACCAATAACACACAGGGTTCCCTTTTCTCCACAACCATGCCAGCATTTGTTATCTCTTGTCTATTTGGTGATGCCCATTTTAACAGGTGTGAGGTTATAGCTCATTGTGGTTTTGATTTGCGTTTCTCTGATGACGAGTGACATTGAGCACCTTCTCATGTACCTCTTGGCCACCTGTATTCTTTTCTTTTCTTTTTTTTTTAATGTCTACTGAGGACTTTTGCTCATTTTTAATTTGGGTTATTTGGGGTTAAATTTTTTTTTTTTGCTATTGAATGCTTTATATTTATGTTCATTTATATTGTATGAATTCTTTATATTTTAGATATTAACCCCTGATCGTGGTTTGCACACTTCTTTTCCCCTTCTGTAGGTTGTGTGTTCACTTAGTTGATGGCTTCTTTTTCTGTGCAGAAGCTTTTTAATTTGATGTAGTCCCACTGAAGTGTTTCTTATTTTGCTGCTTGTGCTCTGGTTATGACAGAGGCAGCTTTGGAGTCTGGAAGAATGGGTAAAGATGCAGTGAGTGATGCTAGGCATTTGAGACCAAGTCTCTGTTACAAGAAGGGCATGAAATCGTGAGTGTGAATGGCAAATTGTGAGTCGAGTACATGAGCTACAGAGGATAGTGGGAGGGAAGAGGCATTAGGACCTGGCGCTCTGACTGTTACCTGTTTCATGGGAAGTGCTAGAAGGTCTCTGAGGAAGAATGTGCCTTCCATGAACCTGGATTTTAAGAAGGTAATGGGCCCCAAGATAAAAGACTGATGGCAGAGTAGATGTCTTCAGGGGTAATAAAACTTAATACACATGGAGATAGAGAATATTTCATAGAATATGTGAAAGAAGTAACAGGTTTGAGGTTATATTTACAGCAGGTGATATTTTTGAATGTTCCACTGAGGAGAATAGTGGATCATATTTTCAAAATTTTATTCTTAACTGGAGCACTCAGGAAAGCTGAACATTCCAGCTTCATAGAGCTTTGCCATGTTTTTTTAGAAAAATAAGTTACCTGAGATTTCATGTAATTATCCTGAATCTACAACCCAGGGTTCAAATGCAGTGATTCTTCTAAAGCAATCAGTGTGTGGGCACATAATAATTCATATTTTCTTTAATTCTTATTTATTCTTAAAATAACATTATAACAAATTAAGCAAAATGTTAAAAAAAATTATCCATAGTTTCACCATTCTTTTCAACTGTTTTATTTTCTAGGATTCCTGCTGGTTCTTTTGTACGTATGTGAATTTGTACACAGTTGTAATCATTGCACATGTATAATTTTGCATTGTTTTTTTTAAACCTAGAATTACATTACAATTTTAATTTTCTCTTTTCCAAGAAGTGCATAATCACCAATCTCTCTTCACTAAAGCATGAATAATCCATTATAGAAAATAGAAGAGTTTAAAGTACCTGGGATTTGTAGTGGTGGAGACGAGGGCTTAAAACTCAGTTCATTTTTTACTAGCTATTTGAATTTGGGAAAGTTATTTGAGCCTCAGTCTCTTGGTCTGTAATATGGACTGATAGTACGTACCTCATTGTTGGCAGGTGAAAGTGAGATAGAAGCTTTGTAAAGTGCATATTTCGAAGCATCAGTTAGATGTTCACTAAAGGATAGCAACTATTGTTATTCTCATCAGTCACTATCCAGCAGTAAAGTTTTATTCATTCAAAAAATAGTTATTTAAAGGCTCATTTATACTATATACTGTACTGAGGACCAAGGTGAAAAACTCTGGGGCTGTCAGGTTAGTAGGGGTGACAGTTATATACAACATCAAGATTGTGCAACCCATGGCCCATGGGCTGCATGTGACCCAAGATGACTTTGCATGTGGCCCAACACAAATTTGTCAACTTTCTTAAAACAATATGAAAATATTTTTAGCCCATCAGCTATCATTATTGTTTGTGTATCTTATGTGTGGCTCAAGACAATTCTTTTTTTTCCAGTGTGGCCCAGGGAAGCCAAATGTTGGACACCCTTGACATAGATCATTTCAGTAGAGCATATGACATTTGTTTTTGGTATCTTTTTCGAACCTGTTTCACACTCACTAACATCTGGTTTTTATGTTGTTTTCTCTGGTAGCTGCCAGACCTCTCAAAGTCTTTTTGCATGTTTCCTTGGAGCCGGATTATTATAGGTCATGGGCCACGAGCTTAACCCTGAGCACTCTCTGCTAGTGTAGCTGCTATTGACGACATCTCTGTGGTTACAGGGGTGGCAGTGCCTTCAGACGCCCTGCTTTCCAACATCATTTGCACTACTAGCTACTTGAGAGCCCTTTAGAGAGTACCTGGACCTCACCAAGCCCCCATTTCCTCAGGTTCTTATAGAATGGGGGTAACACCTGACTTGAGGGGGCAATTGTGAGTATCAAATGAGGTAATCCTTGTGATGTTCTTAGCTCAGACCTGGCCCATAGGATTAACCAAGTGGAAACTGCTTTGATAATCAGTGTCAATGTTGTAACTCTGTGAATTATCATTGGCTTCACCTCATCCGTGGATGGCTGTGACTCACAAAATGCTAGTAAGACCTTGAGAGGCAATGAGAGGTTCTACCACATCCCTCAAAGGAAACCTGAGACCAAATGTGCTTGGCAAAGGCTGCTTTAACTGGACTTCCTTCCTGATTGCTTGTTTATATCCTGCATCCTTTCACATGTTTATGTTTTTTAGATGAAAGGTACCTGCCCACTGCCCCAGCACTCAAGGTTTCTATCTCTGGGTCTGTGAAGCACTCCCATCTGCAGTCGGGCCAAGCCCTGCCAGTGGCTTTGCAGACCATGCGGGATACTCAGGTGGCACATCTCAGATATGCACATGGCCCATGATGGGTGTGGTGTCTACTGCAGCCTTCTTCTTGGCCTGACAGACCATCTCAGTTCCGCTGCTCCTCTGCCCAAAGGTAAGGTGACCAGACGTCCCGCTTTTGGTGGGACAGTCCTGATTTTTAACAATTTGTCCCGCATCCCATGGCTTTTTTAAAAAGTCCCGATTTTTGGAAAGAATGCACGACAAGCTAGGGAACGGCGGGAGATAGACCCAATTTTTAATCAAGAACCCCCTCCCCCCCGGTCAATGGTGTCCCGCTTTACCAATGTTAAAATCTGGTCACCTTACCCAAAGGGTGGTTGTTTTTTAATTTCTTTTTTAATTAAAGATTTATTTTATTGTTTGAGAGGAGGTGAGACAGAGAGAGAGAGAGAGAGAAAGAGAGAGAGAGAGAGAGAGAGAGAGAGAGAGAGAGAGAGAGAGAGAGAGATGGGGGGAAGGCTCAGAGCAGTCTTTGTAATTGTACATCAGTAGTTGTGACATGGTTTCATTCCACAGAGGTGGATGTGGGGCCGCGTGGGGTGAGAACCGAACTGGGGGCCTCCTGCATGAGAGGCGAGGACTTTTGTCACTAGGCTCTGCAGTTACCAGTTGTGCCACAGTTCAGCATATGGGTTTGCACTGGCCAAGGACAGGATTTGATCCCTGAACCTCACAGTTGCAAGGAAAGCGCTCAACCTGTTAAGCTATCCTGGCATCCCCTGTTTTTTAATTTCTACTTTTGACATTTTAGGTAGAAAAGAAAAACTGCATAGAATGTCAACAGGGAGTTGATTTCCCTGGAAAAAGGCAATTCCCTTTCTTGATGTTCTTTTGCCTGGGAAGTGTCTACATTTCCTGTTTGCCTATTCCCCCTACTTTACACGTGCATAATTTATATAATTATAATTATACAAGGCTAGTGGTTCAGAGTACATACAGGTGATTCCCAACTGGTCCTCATGACAGTGATACATATATATATATATACACACACACAGAGTGATGTAAAAATTTATAGCAATGCCACCATTTCAACCATTTTAGAGTATATAATTAGTGGTTTTTACTCTATTAACAATATTGTGCAACTATCACCACTATCTAGTTCGAGAACATTTTCATCACTCCACACATAGGAAGAAGTCACGTCCCTATACTCTGTAGTTCTCTGAAACCACTGATCTGCCTTTTGTCTCTATGAATTTGTCCATTCTGGATATTTTATATAATTGGAATCATACAGTATGTGACACTTGTGTGTGACTTCTTTCACTTAACATGATGTTTTCAGAATTAATCCATGCTGTAGCATCAGTCATTCCTCTTATGGCTGAATAATAATCCATTGTTTAGGGTATAGTACATTGTTTTTACCCGTTGATGAACTGATGGACATCTGGCTTGTCTCTACTGTGTGGATATTGTGAACAGTACTGCTGTGCATATTTTTGTAAAAGTTTTTGTCTGAACACCAATTTAGAGTATATACCTAGCAATGGAGTTGCTGGGCCATACTCCATAGCACACTTCAGTATTTTCTAACCATTACTTAAGTTCACTAAGTTCACAGAATTCAAATCTTACAGTTGTCATTTAATCTCATAAGATTCCAGCATGCCAAAAATGTTTGGATCCATTGATATGCTGGCCCTCAAATTTTTATTCTGGACACTATATCTGGGAGAACAAATATTTTGTATTGAAGTAATATTTGTGCTACTTAAAACTACAACAACTACGAAAGGATGTCACACAAAAAAAACATGATTTCCTAAGAAAATAGTGTACAGAACACGTGTTGGTGGAAGAATTATAAGCTTCTGAATTACAACAGAATAGTTCATTTCTGCCTGGTTTGCCATAGTGTGTGTCAATAATAGAATGTAGGATCCTCTTCCTAATTCTGAACTGGCTGGCAGTTTTCATTTTGTTGTTCTCTCCTCCAACAAGCCAACCAACAGATCAGGAAAATGGATGGAAATTAGAATTTGAATCACCTTCTAATTGTTTTACTCAGTTTAAATGGCCGCGGTTACCATATGCACATTGTTCTCCACTAAGTACTCCCTGGATGATAAAAAAGTCTTTGTTTTTTTTTTTAAAGGATTCCCTCTATTTTTTCCCCCAGAAATAAATTGGCACACGATCCTCTTCATCTGCACTTGCATTCTGTTATTGGTTTCTAAACCTAAATCAACCTCTCTTCATGAAGTTTGATTTTATCTGCTTAGTTGGGATTGAATCTAATAGCCACTGAGTACTTGCTGTTGACAAATGGCATTAATGTGCACTGAGGCAAATGCCTATGCACAGAAGGGACATTTGAGTAGTGGCATGCTGAATAATCAATTCTACTTTAAGACACAGTTCAATATTATCTTTGAGATGTCTAAGTAGCCATTAAATACGAACAGGATGGGTCTAGCAAGCAGAAAAACGAGGAGGAAGATTATTCTTGACCACAACACGAAACTTCTAATGATTTCAAATGGGGATGTTGACCTGTCTGGAAAATTAACTGTTCTATTTTTCCTCATTAATGAGTCCAAATTTAGTTTCTGTTTTCCTTTTTGTATTGTTTTGTGCTTTAAATATGTTGTTATTTGAGGAAATAATACTATGTGTTCCCTGTAGCATTTCTCCTGGGGCTTTACAGGTAATTGTTTTGCATATTTTTAAAAGTAACATTTTATTTTAGACTGGTTTTAGATTTAAAGAAAAATTACCAAGCCAGCTAAGACAATCCCCATATACCTCATATTTGCTTTCGCCTATTGTTAACATCTTAAATTAGTGTGGTACATATGTCAAACTTAATGAACCAACATTGATACATTATTGTTAACTAAAGTACATTTTATTCAAATATCTTGGTTTTTAATCAAATTCCCCTTTTCTATTCCAAGATTCTGTTAGGACACCACATTACACTTAGTTGTCATGCCTCCTTAGGTGCCTTCTGGCTGTAACCGCTTTCTGTTTTCAATGATTTTGATAGTGTTGAGGAGCGCTGTGCAGCTATTTTGTAGAATATCCCTCAACTGGGATTTGTTCAATGTTTTCCTCATAATTCGACTGTGGTTGTGGGTTCTTATGGACTATGGGAATGAAGATCACAGAGGCAAAAATGCTCTTCTTATCATATGATATTGAGAATACATGCTATCAACACGACATCACTGTTGATGTTAGCCTTGGTCATCAGTCTGAGCTTTTGTTTTTTAGTTTCCACCATTGTAAAGTTCCTTCCCGTCCCCACCTCTTTATATACTGTGCTCTTTGGAAGAAAATGACGGTGTACAGACCCCACTTAAGGGATAGGAGAGTTATAATTCATTTTCTTGAGTGAGGAATAACTACATAAATTATTTGGAATTCTTGTACAAGGGAGATTTATCTCTTATTTCCCCACTTATTTATTTATTCAGTGCTTATTGACATCAGTGTGGACATATAAATATATATTTATTTTATGCTTCAGGTTATAATCCAATACCCCTGTATTTAATTTGTGGTTTAAATTGTTCCAGCCTTTGGCCACTGGGAGCTCTCTTAGTTGGCTTCTTTGTCCATTTGCTATGCCCCCAAGTTGTGTGTGTTACTGTGTTGTGTCGTGTTATAATGTGCACTCGTATTTTGAGCACTTACTTTCTGGCACTACAAGGTGCTCCAGGATTGTTTTGTACATGTCTTGCCACAGTTCTAGAGTTTACCATTTCTCCAAGGGGCTCTGGTTCCTTTTTTTTGAAAATGGCATTTGAAACTAAGGTTTTGATGCTAGGTATACTCATTGTCACTGGGGTGTCATTGTTTTTAGGTCTCCTCAGGTAACAAAGCAAGGAAACCTATGTGTTTCTATGAACCTGTGTATGTTCACCATATCTACAATTATTTCTATAGATAGCCATGAGTTCATAACTGATCTTTCCAACTCATTTAATTCATTATTACCACATGGCTCATTCCAGCTTTGTCCTATTTCTTATTTGAAACCTCCCACTCCAAGAATGAGAAACCTCACTCCCACCATCTACCAATCTTTTATGTAAATTTTCAATTCCAGTACACATGCATTGTGGTTCCATAATTAACATGTACCTCTCATGAAAAACAACATTCTCAACTAGAGTACTGTGCTTCTGTTCAGCTCCTTTTCCCTTCGGTCTCACAGACTCCACTCATTTCTAGCTACTTAAGTCAATATCTCTTCCTCCACTTCCTTCAGTGAGGTTGTCTTATGCATCTGTAATACAGTTAGATTCTCTTGTCACAATCTGCATTCTTCCCTGAGATTGCCTGGCCTCCTGAATGCTTTTCTAAAATTTGCACATATGAAGGTTCACTCTTTGTGTTGCAGTGTTCAGTGGATTTTGACAAATGCATTAGTGTCATTTATCTATCATGACAGTGTCCTACAGAATGGTTTCACTATCCTAAATCCCATCAATGCTTCACTATTCAGTCCCCATCTCTGCCTCTTCCACCTACTAAAGCCCTTGACAACCACTGGTCTCTACCTTCTCTACAGTTTTGTCTTTTCCAGAATGTTATCTACATGAAATTCTATAGAACATAGTCCTTTCAAACTAGCTTCGTTCACTTAACAATATGCATGTAAGGTTCATCTATGTCTTTGCATAGCTTGATCATTTATTCCTTTCGATTGCTGAATACTATTGTATTCTATATATTGTATGCATATGCTACCATTTATCCATTTACCTATTGAAGGACATCTTGTTTGCTTCTAGTTCTTGACAATGAATAAAGCTGTGATAAACATTTGCCTGCAGGTTTTTGTGGGAGACCTCTTCAAATCAATGGGATAAATACCTAAAAAACAGTTTCTCCCTTGCATGGTAAAACTATGTTTAGTTTTTAAGAAATCAAGGACCTGCCTTCTGAGCGGCTGTACCATTTTGCATTTCCTTCAGCAACAAATGAGCATTTTTAATACTCAGCATCTTCACCAATAGTTGACATTGCCATTGGTTAAGCTACCTTAATAAGTGTGTATCAATTAAATTATTTTTTTTAGAGATCATCCATATTCAATGAAAAAAAATATCACTCATCAAACACATGTGAATTTATGACCGAATAGGTTTTATTGTTAGATGCTTTCCTTTTCATAATACTTTCTTTTTTTAGCACCCAAACCTTGGTATTTATCACATATTTATTCTAAGAATTATAGATATGGAGTAGTTTATTGGTTATTTAGCTTTGGATTGAAGTAAAGTGAGTTTTAGCTAGAGTCCACTACATGTCATCTTGAGATTGTGGGTAAATTATTAACTTGCCTTGTTGAGGTTCCATCATCTTTAAAACAGAGGCAGTAATGGAACCCAGATGAGGAGGTTATATGAGTTTAATGAGCAAGTGCATTTAGCCACAGTGCCTGGGACATGACAACTATATGGTTATTATTGTTATTCCTATTACTGCTGCTACTACTACTACTCGTATTATAATTACTACTGAAGGCTCTAGTTTTTTTTAAGATTTATTTTATTGTTTTTGACAGAGACAGAGAGAGACAGAGAAAGACAGAAAGAGGGCCCAGAGCAGTCTCCATAGTTGTACATCTTTCAACATGGTTTCATTCTACACAGGTGGGCAGGGGCCATGCAGGGCGGGAACTGGGCTGGGGGCCTCCCACATGCATGGCATGCCCCCTCAAGCCAGGGGTCAAACCAGGAGGTGAGAACTGAACTGGGGGCCTCCTTCATGAAAAGCACACCCCAGTTCATCATAGGGTCCACATGGGCCAGGGCCTGGATTTGATCCTTGGTCTCCGGGGCTGCAAAGTGAGCGCTTAACCTGCTGAGCCATCTCGGCATCCCCTCTAGTTTCTTGAAAACTATATACTTTCATTCCTTCACTTTTGAACTGCGCTGATCTTTTTCACCCAAGCATGCCTCATACAAATAGAACAAACACTTCACATGCATTACATTTCTGGTAGCATGCTTTTTTCCCTACTCCAAAGAGCATGGTGGAATAGATATTTGCAAAAGTAACATAAGTGTTACAACTCATTGGCTCTGTTATTTCTTGTATTACTAATAAGCTCTTGCATTTGCTCAGTGCTTTAGATTTTGCATGGTGCCAGATATTGTCTCATTTGCTTCTTAAAACAGCTTTCTGAGGTAGGCAGGGCGTGCTTACCAGCCCTCGATTTGGGGGAGGGGAGGTAGCTTGCCCATAACTGCATAACAGGTAAGAATAGAACCGGGGGTTGAGTTCACATTTCCTGAATTCTCATTCTGTGTTCTTTCCAGGAAACCAGGCATGGAATGAATCTTCAGATAACTGCCTGGGACATTCATTACTTCTCATTAGTTCTGGTCTATCTGCTCAGGTACATTAGGTGGCAGGGATCTTTCAAAGGGGCTCAGTTGCACTTCAAAGTTTTAAGCCATCTGTAACATCACAGATCCTCATACCTCCCAGGTGCTCTTGATCTCGTTCATGCAATCTGGTGTATTTATACTGAGAACCCTAACACTGATACACTCATGTTCAGGGGTATAGTAGTCACATTTCACATTTTTTCTGGAATTTACCCTAGCCTACTTCCTTTTCTTTATATGTAAAGGGTTAAATTCCTAGCAGCTTTGTTGGTACTGCAACCACTCCATCCTGGTTCTGTCTCATGGTCCATGGGTGGACATTTAACTAGTGTGGTGCCTACTCATGGTGAAAAGAGAGACCTGAAGCTCATTGACAGCAAGTTAAGAAATGCATGTGAAATGCATGGGGTAAACATTATCTGTCACAGGGGCAGAGAAGCAGGTTGTGGTTTATAACAGGAGAGGGAAGAAGTAGAAGTATTGGAAGACAGCAAGATGAAAGAGTGTACAAAGATAGAGAAAGAAAAAAGAATGTATGAAATTTAGCAGGATACCATTCCAACCTTCCAGTCTCTTCCGGAGGCCTCTTTTCATTTCTTACCCTGTGTTGGAGTCTCATGATTATTTAAAATCAATATCCTGCCCCAAACCCTCAAACTATCTTAAGTTGGTTTCTAGTACTCTAACAAAAACACTCTAATTAACACAGGGAGTGAAATTCTCCTGATGCAAAATTTACTTTTGAGCTGCAGCCAAAGCAGCTTTCAACAGCAGCATTAACTTTCAAGTGTAATGGGCCACCACTGAGTCAGTTTGTGGAATCTACTCAGGGGCTACACAGAGTACTTGGTATTTCCACCTTGATGTAATGACCCTTCAAAGCATCCTAGGATCTCAGCTATTCCAATCCTTTGCTCCAATCAGGATCTTACTTGCATCTTACAGCCAGTTTTTGCTTGGAACCTCCCATGGCTGAGAAGCCAAGCATAAGAGAGTGGCCTGTGTTTAAAATCTGCTCTGGAACTTTCTAGCCTTATAATCTTGGAGACTTTATTATTCCTCTGTGATACTTGCTTTCCCCATTTGAAAAATTGAGATAATTTTTCTTTACTTAATGGATTTTTTTTTTTTAATGAGGCTTTTCATGAAACAAAGCATACAAAACACCTGCTACCATGCCTGGTACATAGTAGATACTCAGTGGTTTTACCCATAGTCAGCCTTTTCAGGCAACTCATCAATCATCTTTACACTGAACTAAGGATTCCTAACTGTGTAGTCTGTAGCATTCCTAGTGTAAACTACAACAGGTAGTCATGGTGACTGAATGGGAATGCTGATTGTTTTAGAAATGACCGCCCCCCTTCCTGCTCATACTCCACTAATATTGCTTCAGGGGATGGGAGTTTGGCTTGGTCTCTTCCTACCCTCCCAATTTCTTTTCCTTCTTCCCCCAGCCATTTATGCACTGATTGATTGTTTCACCTCTTGACTACTCATTCAGTTGCTACTACATACAAAACTCTCTGTTAATGTTTAGTCTATGTTTCAGTGATAAATATTTTCTGAACTTTGTCTTCAAGAAACTCACAGTCTAGTAGAAGAGGTAAGATGCATGCAACCAAAACCCAAAACAGGAAGAGTTGTGAGTACAGCTCAATATTTTTCAAGCCATAAATTGCAGCCCATTAGCTGATCATGGAATCAACTAGTGGTTCATGATCAGGATTTCTTTTTAAATAAAGTACATTGAATAGAAAATATTGAAGTAAATCACACATTAAGGACATGTGTTGTTTAGTGAAACTTCTATTTAAGTAATGTGTGTGTGTAGCCACAGTGTAATACATTTTTCTTCATTTTTTTTTTCTGTGCGTCATACTCAAAAGTTTGATGAACACTAGTTTAGGACAGGAACAGATAGAGAAACCTCAAACTTAAAGTACGTATGAACCCATTAGGAATCTTGTTAAGATGAAGATTGAGATTCACTTGCTGTATGGTGGGAGCTCAGCTTATTTTCTGCTGTCGCTGCTGGTGTACATAAAGAGAGAGAGAGAGTGCTGGACAGAGAGACTATGTCCAGTGGAAGACCAGAGGAGGCCCCTGAAGCCATTTATTTATGACTTCAAGAGTCTCTAAGGAATAAAAGAAAACATTTTCCTTTCCCTTTCTGGTTTTTTTGTGGTTTTTTTTGGTTGATAGAAAAACCAATCCTATCCCAGCTTCCTCCAAAGGTGGTTGCTGTCCAGCTCCTGGATGCTGAATGTTGAAACCAAGGGACTAGATCAGCTCCCCGATGTCTCTGAGGGTTAGCCCCCAATTTCCCATTGAATCTCAGATACTTGTGCCTTTCCATACAGTGCCCCCAGCAACGAACAGCAGGCTACTTCCTCTAAAGCAGGCATGTAAGAACAGGGGCAGAAAAGTTTCACTCATTTCAACTTTACCCGCCAACACATTTCTTTAGGCTTCTATCACCTGCTTCCGGATGGCTGCCCTGACCTCCTCCTAACGGTTCCCTCTGCCTGCCAGTCCTATACCTTCTTCTCTCCCCACCCCCCTCATGCTTTCCCCTTCTAATCCATCCTGGTCAGGGACATACTGATCATCCTAAAACAAAGCTGTCCTATTTTCTTTTACTGCTTACAACCCTTCAGTGGCTCCCCATCGCGCAGGCAAGCTCTGCTCCTGCCCAACTTGATTGCTGTTCTTATAACACCTTCTTCTTCGTCTTTCATTCCCACCTCTCTCCCTTCCCTCGGATGATCTCGCTTTCCCACATCTCTGAATCCCGCCTACTTTTTAGAATTTAGGTTAATTCCCACTCCTTTCACGAAGCCGTTCATGGAAACCTCTTTTGCTGACAGCTGGCCACCCTCATGCTGAGCACGATTTGGGTGCTGGGGTGTGGCAGGAAACGCACAGGATTGGCAGGAGCGGCCCAGACTCGCCCGAAGGGATGTATCTAACCCAATTGGAGTGTGGCCTGGGGCTATTTGTCTTCCCAGGGCTTCCATTTCCCCATTAAGATAATTAGGAGATTGGAGACAAAGATCGCCTGGTCAATGCACATGGTGCCCATAGCGAGTTTTGCTAGCTTCTACGTTTCCTTAGATATCTCATTTTCTTTTTTTATAAAGATTTATTTTTATTGTTTTTGACAGAGAGAGACCGAGAGAAGGGGGAGGGCCCAGGGCAGTCTCCATAGTTGCACATCGTTAGTTTTCTACATAGTTTTGTTGCACAGGTGGGGGTGGGGCTGCGCAGGGCAGGAACCTGGCCAGGGGACTGGGGCACCGGCAGAAGCTGACCTGGGAGCTTCCCACGTAGGAGGCTCGCCTGCTGAGAACCTAACTGGGGATACACCCCAGTTCAGCATGTGAGTCCCCATGGGCTGGGGCCGGAATTCGATCCTGAGATATCAGGACTGCAAAATGAGCAGTTAACCCCTCAAGCCATCCCAGCATCGCCTAATTTTCTATTAAGAGACTTTAAACATTTTAATCGTGTTTCTCTTAGTACTGAACTATTTATTACCCTCTTAGTATTGAACTATTTATCACCCATCTTTTGAAGTGTATTGATAAGTGATAAATAGTATTGAACTATTTATCACCCATCTTTTGAAATTAAAATTTCTAATTTTAAAATTCTCACATGTATTTGTTTTGCCTTTTTTAGCCTTATCAGGAAGGCGCCTCGTTTTATCGTGGAAGCAACGAGGCCCAGGGAGGGCCCGCCTCAGGGCGTGCAGAGCAGAGAATGCAACATAACTCCGAAGCAGCCACGGCCACGTGATCCAGGACATTTTCCAGCGAGGCGCAAAGTGAGTGCTGACTAATTATTTGTCAGATGATCGGAGGTTGTTAGGCCCACCTTGCAAGACAACTCATTCCTCCCTGGAAGGAGGCCCCCCCCTAGAGTCTGTTGGTTAACGGGAAAAGTGCTTACTCGGGAGGAAGGCGGGGTAAGCCGGGACAAGCTCTTGCTAGGAACCCGCATACCGTGTCCCTGGTGCTTCTGAACCCCATTCTTCGCAGGGAGGAGGTGCGGGTGTTCACGGATAGTTGGAACCGGTCCCCTTGGCAGATACACGGAGCCGCGTCCAGCCGCTGCTCTGGGCTGGTCTTTCCACCCCCCGGCCCGCGACGCTCAGGCACTGTGCGCTCTGCAAAGGGAGGGGGGAGCGGCGGCAGTCGTGCACACTAGTCTTCCTGGAGCTGCAGACCAGGAGCTCCGCGCCCGCCCTCGGGAGCCTCTCGGTGGCCTCCCCTCTGCTGCGTGGGTGTGAGGGCTCTCCCTGCCTCCCCCACCCGTCGCTCGCCCTCGCTCCCTCCCTCCAGCCCCGCCGGCCAGAGCGCGCACACCGGGGCTCCGGCACGTGGGCGCGCGGGAGGCGGCGGCTGCTGCTGCTGCTGCCGCTGCCGGAGCCCAAGCCCGAGCCGGCGAGATTTTCCTCCATGCTGCAGGCTCTGCGGCCGCCTTCCGCTCAGCCTCTGGCCCAAGCCCAGACGGGCGAGCCTGCGAAGCAGAGGAGGGGAGGAGAACCGGGCCAGGAGCAGGGGCGCGGCGGGCTGGGGCGAGCCGGGCTCGGAGCGAGGGGTGCCCGCAGCCGGGAGGAAGCTGCCCGGCTCTTTTGCTCAGTCTCTGCTCCGGCCGCTGCCGGGGTTCCAGGCAGTGCGATGCCGCTGCGCTCCTTCTAGGCAGCGGCCAGCAGAGGCTTCCCAGAGCCTCTTGGCCCACGCTGGCCCCCATTCCACGGGCGAGTCCCTTGTCTCTCCCTCCGCACCCAGCCGCTGGAGCCCAGCACGAAGTCCGAAGTCCGCCCCCAGCGCCGCCGCCAACTTCCCTGGGAGCCCCTCTCCCCGTAGCAGCCTGTGCCAGCCCTGGGAGCGATGCGCCCCCAGCCGGGCAGCGCGCCCTCTGCCAATTCGCCACCCATGGGATCGACTGCCCTCGGCTGCCCCGCTAGGAGCGCGTAGCCTTCACTGCGTGGCCGGGGAGAGGAGCAAGACACCCACGGCGTTTCGCGGAAACGGCACGTGCGCAAGTCAGTCTGCTGGGGACCCCTTCGGGGGCGGCGTCAATACCCAAGGGTGAGTATCCCCGTAGCGGAGGCTCCCTTTACCCACAGCTAGGAGCTGGCAGCGAGACAGGAGAAAGTTGAGTCTCCTTGAACCTATCCTGGGATTTGGCAGCAAAACGCAACATTTGTGCTCCCAAGCCAATTGCCTTCCGGGTTTCCCTGAAGGCCTGTAATTCTAAACCAAGGAAGAGACCCTTTTTGCTTCCCAAGGAGAAATGGGGCTCCCTGGAGCAGACCACTGACTGTTCCCCCACCCACACGGCATTTGGGGCTTCCAGCCCGCCGGCACGTTAAGAGGCACCCAGCATTAGCGCTTGGAGATCCGAAGCCACTTGAGTGCTCTTCGAGATCGTGGGTAGCCAGGGCCCCTAGGGGAGGCTAAGCGCCCTTCATTAAAGAGAAGTGACTTCGGCACTATTAAGGAAGTGTGCATGTGTGTGATTGTGAGCAGGAAAAGTAGCCGTAGGAGGAGGTGCAAGTGAAATTTATCTGTCGCTGCTGGATCGGGTACCGGGCGTGCCCAGCTTTGTGGTGCGTGTTCGGGGGCGCACTACCTAGGGCGACCAGGCAGAGTCCAACAGGTGGCCTGCCTGGGCTTCCTGTGGCCGGCACCGGGTAACCGCTCCCTCCCCGGGGTCCAGGCGGCTGCTGCCGGTTCTAGGGACGCATCCGAACATGGGTAAGCAAATGCGCTCTCTGCGCTCAGGCCTGATTTGTGAGTGTGTGAGGCATCCAAATGCCTCCTGTCGGAAAACAGCGGCCTCATTGTGTGCCTGACTGAGGTTTCAACTCGCAGGCAACTGAGAGGCCATTCAGCTGGGGCGGTGGGGACTTGGCTGGTCCTCAGATGCAAGCGCCAACCTTCTCCGTGGTCCCTGGCGGCCGGGATGCTAGCTCCCTGGGCTGTGAGCCAGAACCTCAGCATTTCGCCTCTGTACTCTACCCGGGGGAGGAGGAGCTGAGGCCTGAGTTTATTCTTTTCCGGCCTCAGATGGACGGCCCTGGGGGAGGGAGGGGTGTGTAGGGAGGGTGTGTACGTGTGGTGTGTACACTTGAGAGTGGGGACAGGTTGAGTTTGAGAGCTGGACAGAAAGAGACCAGAGAAAGACAGAGTTTTGTACCTGCCCACGGAGATTCCGATTGGGAGAGGGTGTGGCTGCACTTTGAAAAAGTTTCTTCTGAACTCCTCATCCTTTGGAGATGTTGAATGTGCAGAATACTTTGGGCCCTGGTAGCAGTGATACTCCAAAGCAGCATCTTCCAGGGGCTGCTGCCTAACTTCTCCATCCCTCAGCTTCCCCATCTGTAGATTCAGGGACTGGAGTCCCTGCTCATGGCAGAATCTGTGGTATCTCTATAAAGGAGGTACTTAGAGATGGGTGCTGGATTGAAGGTGGGAGAGCAGCTGTGTGTGTGTGTGCACGCATGCGTGCGTGTGAGGGGGAGAGTTATCTGGAGGCTGCGTGCCTCAGTTTTTATTTAAGATGCTTCGTTTTTGCTTAAACTTTGTGTTTTGAGGTGGGTTATTGGCTTTGACAAGATTGATGAAGATTTTGAGAAGCTGTAGCCTTTCCACCTCTACACTGCCTCTCTACAGTGCTGGGAACTGTTTGTGTTATGGAAATGAAGTGATGGCCGCTCCAAAATGCCAAGGAACCCTGCACTGCTAGTGCCTGGTTCAAAGGCTTCACCTCCAGGGGAGACGCTGGGCACTAGAGCACGGGCCTTGCTGTTTGCACTGTGTAGTTGCTGTTTCATCTTTTCAGCCCTAATTTAGTTCCCGTCTTTACGAGGGACCTTTGTTCCTGGGGTCCTCTGGCTGCAGATCCCCCGGAACATGGAAGTGGAGTGAATCTCTTGACTTGTAGAGGCCACAGGCTGATGTAGCCTGGGGCTCACACATGCCTGGCGAGAGAGGAGCGTGTCCCCTGGGGGCTCCTTGTTGGGAGGGGATCCAGGAAATGCAGCATCAAGGGAAGGAATGGGCAGTGAGGTATGTGACCAAGAGACAGAAAGACAAAGAGAGACAGACAGAAGTACAGAGTCAAAGAGGAAAGGCAGGGAGGGCACAGTGAGAACCAGGAAGACAGCAACCACACACACAGATGGAATCAGAGCAGGAGGGTCTCAGAGACATGCATATATTACACAGAGGCTGGAGGAGAGGCAAAGAGACAAATGAGAGAAGATGTAGGGTCGTGAGGTAAAGACTAAGAGGGGAGAGAAGTGGGAGGGAGGGAAAGGGAATCCAAAGAAAAGAAGAGCATGAGGGAAGGAATAGAGGGAAAGCAATAGGACTGTGGGTGGAGCAGTCGGTGGGGTGGAGAAAAAGGGTGAGGGAACAGAGCAGGCAAAGGAAGCTAAGAGGCACTTGCTATCTGAATTTAATTTTATAGACCGCACTGCCATTCTAAGGAAGTTACTATAATCCACATCCTTAAGCAGCCAGCCCTTGGTTAGTGCTTATTTCTCTGGGCGGTCATGAATTATGTAGGAATTAGACACCTGCTTGGCACCCAGCTACACTGGAGTGGCAAGAATTTCAGGAGCTTAGATTCTTGGTAAATGCACAGATGTAGGAGTTCCTTCGCCGTCTGTTTACTTCTGGGCAAACTCAGGACTGGAGAATTCTGGGGAGTGTTGTTCCATGAACCGTATCTATCAATGATTCTCTAACCCATTGTTTATAGAAGTATCTCCTGGGTAGCTTCTGCGAAAAGCAAATGACTGGACCCCCTCTCCCCTGGGAGTTTGATCCAATAGGGACAGGAACGTGCTACTTATGCAGGTCCCAGTAGATTCTAAAGCAGGTCATCCCTGAACCACACTTTAATGAACATGGAATAGACGCTATAATATCCTTCTCTTATTTGTTCTTGTATTTCCACCTAAGAGATGCAATTTCACACCTCCCCTAGCATCCCGTCCTCCCCAGAAAAGCTCATTTCTTGTGAATTTCTCTTGATAAAAGGACAAGCCCAAGGATTGCTCAGCCAGGGTTACCTTTTCCTGAACCTCATTAATCACAGGAGCTCCAGGGGATGGCAGACCGCACTTCTGGTTGACCTTGTCAGGGGTGTCCACAACTAACATACTGAGCGCTCAGTAGGACACCGTCCCGGGCATTCTTTATTCCTGGGCCTATTTAACACACACACGCCACCACCAACAAAAAAACAACAAAAAGAGACGTCGTAGGCACTATTGTTATCTGCATTTGATACTTTAGGAAACTGAGACTTAGAGAGATGATGATGCATGTCCCAGAGAAATTGCATTAGTTGTTGGTGACCTAGCCCAGCAGTGCTGAAATTTGGAGCCAGGTTTGGTTGACTCCAGGCTCTAAGGTCCTAACTACATCCCATGTGGGCTCCTCGTCCTAACAACCATTCTAGACAGATGGAGCCAAAGACCCATGGAGATCTTTCACAGTCACTCTCTCATCTGCTTTTTTCATTGATGAAAATGAGAAGTGGCTGAAGGAACCCGGAAGTACTTGCCAGAGATCCTAACACCAGCAGGTGCCAGAACTGGGACCAGTGCCCCAATACCGCAAGGCTCCGTCTGGCCTTCTCCGCATTGTACTAGTGATTATGACACCTGGCTGATCATCAAGGACACAGGAGCATGTTAGTCAAAACACAAGTTGCTGGACCTTACTAGAGGCTGCCTGAATCTTGGGGCAAAGAGCCCAGAAATTGGTATTTTTAGTCCAGGCCCCAAGTCTGTATGTGCAACATTACCATTTGCCCCAGTTATTCTGTAGCTCCTGGCGCCTGAGGCTGTGGATCCCTTTCAAACAGCTTCAAGAGGAGAACTCCAAGCCCCTCCTGCTTCCAGCAAAATAGACACACACCGAGTAGTACACGCCCTGTGTGCGGCATGCGAGTGGCTAAGGAAACAGGCTGGTTAACCTAGCGGCAGCTCTGAAAGCTCTCTGAGAGGTACAGCAATCACACTGATGTTTGTTGCACTTGGTTTTTCCCGTGCCAAGTCAGAAAGCATTTAAAGATACGTCAAATGCTCCTTCAGTGCATCCGTGTCGGTATCTGTACTAATACTTGACAGAAAGTGACATGGTGAGCTGGACTGATGTGCACTGTGTCCGAAGTGTCAAGCTCCATCTCCCAATTTAGCAGATGTAACTGTGGTGTAAGAAAGACCCCTTCCCTTCCCTCCATTATAATGCTTTTGACTCTCCTGGAAGAGGCCAGTGCCTCCTTCCGTGGGCAAAAGGGAGCCCTCGCACATGCACTGCCTGTCCTGGCCCACTTAGGTGGTTTTCTCAGCGTCCCCTCATCGTTACCCTTCTATTTCATTGAAGAGCGGCCAAAGGTGTCAGACATCTCATCCAGCAAACCGTGTTGTCATCTCTCCCTTTTCAGATCCAAATTTCTTTTCTGAATCTGTTGCTTTTAACCCTGACCTCTGGAATTCAAAGTCGGTAATTGAGCGTCAGGTAGCCTTGATAAGCGACTGTGATAACATGTCTTTTAAATAGTGACAGCTATTTGGGAAGAAATGGTAAAGCACGCACGGAGTAAGTTACATTTACAGCGTCTGCGTCTTTGACATCCTGGGAGTGTGTGGTCATTTCAGTGGTGCAAACCTCCTTTTCTGGCATAGCTGGCTGTGGAGAAGTGGTTGAGACTGGACTGTGAACGCAGACAGCTAGGGGTCAATGCCTACCTCCACCTGGCAAGCTGTTACAACCTTGGTCTGGTTATTAAATGCCCCCGAGTCTCCATTTCTTCACCTGGGCACGGAAGGTAACAACAGGGTGCCCCTTCTGTGTGTGCTGCCAGGACTTATCCTTGGCCAGTGACTGAAGCACTGAGCATTGCCTCTGGTGTGTGGTAAGGACTCACCTGTTCACTGGTGTTGGTGAAACATTTGTCCTGTGCCAGGCTCCATTTAGCCCGGGACAAAGCTGACGTCAAGGGAGTTAGGAGGTTAGGTAAGCAACTTGCCCAGGTCACCTGGATCCTAAGTAACAGACTGAGACTCAAAATTCACATCTGTCCTTTTCAGCCCCTCCCCACACCCCCACCCTGCCCCGATTCTTACATGGCACTGGTATGAGTCACTGTTCCTTCCACGCACGTCAAGACAGAGTGTTAATATGAAACATCCTGGTTTGTATTTTAATTGAATCCATCGCTAGCGTGTCTAATAGAACTCTTCTAGGCAGGGAGTCCTTTGAAGTTTGGGTTATAATTTTTAGTTGGTTACATCACCTCTGAGTATTTGCTTTTGGGAAGAGTTTTCATGCATCCATCATCTGCTATTGCTTGGTGAGAGCCCCCCTGTTTTTAAGGTCTAAGCATAGATATCACTTCTTTGGGAACATCTCTTTTGACTCCTCAGGGCTGGATTAGGTGTCTTTAAATGTGTAACTCCACTTAAACTGTAGTGCACATGTCCATTTACCTCTCAGTATCTGCTGCTGAGTCTACTTGTATATACAAAAGCATCTTGAGATCAGGAGCTGGGTCTTAAATGAGGTCGTCTCCCCAGCACCTAGGGCAGTGTGTGACATCTAGAAAACACACAAAGTACTTCTGAATGACCAGTTGAAACTTGGAGTTAATTCTAGGTAGCTAAGAAAAAGTGGTTCTTGTCCTTAAACTCTAAAGGCAAAATATCCAAACGTTGGACTTGAAAATGCTATGGTATCATGTGTTCCCAGCGGCACCAGCTTTTCTGACAGAAGAGGAGCCAAATCATATCAGTAGCTGTTGATTAACTCTGTTGGTAGCTTTGGGCAAGTTCTATTGTGATGCCGCTTAGGATGTAATTAGAGGGGATATTCTGATTTATAAGTTAATATGATTTTATCTGTACATTTAATTAGTTGCTCAGAAAGACACTTTTGTTTCTCAGCCCAAAAGTTTAAAAAAATTAATAGGCTTCTGGAGGTAGAACCAAGGTTAGAGATAATCTAGTTCTACCAGCTTGTATGAGAGACGAGTAAATTGAGGCTCAGAGCGGGAAAGGAACTTGCCTAAGGTCACCCAGCATGTTAGTTTCAGAGCCAGTGTGGGAGCCAGAGGTTTCTGGCTGTTAGCCCAGGACTCTTAAATGCACAGCGGAGAGTGATTAACACATCCGTGGTGAGCTCCTTGTTACACTGAAGGCCTGCTTGCAAGCCTTCTGCACGTACACAGCCTGGACCCTGCAGAAATCCAAGACAGAGCTCACACTGAAAAATCAGAAAGCAAGACTGAGTAAGTTACTGGAAGGGCAAGCCCAGTGTCAGAGAAGTTTGTGGGAGAACATCCCAGCAGGCCCACTGTTGACAAGGTCCTATGGGCTTCCAAGATTCCCAGTGTAGTTTTCATATAAGGAAACATGGTTTGATGTTCTTCAGTGTGGTATTTCAAGGACATTTAGAGATATATGGAAGTTCATTGCCAAGCCCCTGGTACAGGGCTGTTGGCAAGTAGTGGTTTAGATCGTGTTCCCCTTTCAACTTAATGCTTTTTAAAATGCAAAACGGTCTACCTTGGGACCCTTCTCTGTGCCTCTGGGGTGCCTTGGAGTCTGTCTAATGGACCAGTCTGAATGCATCTTCAGACACAGAAATGTGTGCAGAGTACTCTAACATGAACACACAGCCTTTTTTTAAATTTTTTATCACATGCTGTCAGTATCACGGAGACAGCGAGACATGGATCACTGGTGCAATACACTGTGGGGACCCTGGGGGAACGTTGTAATCAGTGGTGACAAGGCAGCAGAAATATCTACACACAGCACCTTCCCTGCATCCCAAAAGGCTTGCCAAGCCCTCCTGCCAAAGTAATAGGACTGTGATTGCTCAAGGAAAGAAGTCACAGAGAATTCTCTTTGCCTCTCAACCATAATCAGTCTGAGATTGTTGGTGCTACTTTTGTTTTGGTATTTAAGGGTTGGGTGCAAGGGTGAGACACCTCTCTTTTTACCTCTGCCACCAGAACAAACTGCTTCCTCCCCTAGCTTGTCTGGGGCCTGAAGTTCCTCCATTGAAGAGTAACTCCTATGGGCTTTAAATGATTTGGCATTTTCTATGGTTCTCTATTAAAATGTAAAACTTCCTGAGTAGGGTATCATTTAGCTACATTAGCTGTCTGTACCTCACATCTTACCCCATACTTCTCACCCAAGGGAGGCATTTTGACAGGCATCAAGGATGAATACCAGCAGCCCCACCATCACCAGACTACCTACTATTGCCATTATTAGTATTGCCATCGATGGAGAACTTACTAGATGCCAACATGGTGCGAAGATCTTTATGTGTATTTCCTCATCTTATATGCCCAGTGACCTGATGTACTGGTTATTGATTGGGGAGTCATGGTATCACCTTAGAGATGACAAATTTGCTGAAAAGTAGGGACAGAATAAAAACAGAAGAGTGGAAACAAAGGCGATTGTGCAGAAAATTATTGAGAAGCAATGCTGACAG
Organism: Craseonycteris thonglongyai; assembly: GCA_004027555.1. Classification (NCBI taxonomy): domain Eukaryota; kingdom Metazoa; phylum Chordata; class Mammalia; order Chiroptera; family Craseonycteridae; genus Craseonycteris; species Craseonycteris thonglongyai. Next base: position 27,117 of record PVKE010007153.1, on the reverse strand, counting down.
TCCGAAGGACAGGTGACGTCTCCTCCCTTTTCCTAGGCATCGGAGTCTCCAAGTCGGGTTTCAGAGGAAACCAAGAAAGTGGGTCTTAGAGGGCTCATCCCTACTGTACATGGCAAAGCAGGGCTTCGATCCAGACATTTCTTTTCTTTCTTTCTTTCTTTTTTTTTTTAAGATTTATTTTATTGTTTGAGAGAAGGTGAGAGAGAGAGAGAGAGAGAGAGAGAGAGAGAGAGAGAGAGAGAGAGAGCGAGAGAGCGAGCCCAGAGCAGTCTCCATAGTTGTACATCATTAGTTGTGACATTGTTTCATTCCACACAGGTGGATGTGGGGCTGCATCGTGGGGTGGGGAACTGAACTGGGGGCTTCTGGCATGGGAGACGAGAACTTTTACCACCTAGTCATTCTGGTGGTTACCAGTTGTGTCACAGTTCAGCATATGGGTTTACATGGGCCAGGATTCAATTCCCCGACCTTGCGGTTGCAAGGCAAACACACAACCCATTTAGCTACCCTGGCTTCCCCCAGACATTTCTTATTTTCACATCTCACTAAGTAATACTGGCTCCCATTGCTGCCATGCTTGAAAGGAACTTAGAGAATATCTCGCTCTGTGGCTTTTAAATCACTGTAGAGTACATTAAGGAACATATTTTACATCTTTACCTAGTACATATCCACACACATGCAACTGATATAGGTTTTTAAAAAGTAATACTCTGGGTTATTTACTGATATTTCCTATTCAACTGTATTCCACCCACTGTACACATTTCCATGTAAAGATACAACATATCTGTACATAGCATTGAAACAAGTTTCAAAATATATTATTTACCCTTACTATGGATGATGTGCTGATATTTTCTCTCAGGGCCACGTCCCCTTTCACAGCCCAGAGGGTGTTACTCTTACATTTACGGCATTAACACAAGCACCAGTAAGACCCTGGTTTGGCCATATTTGATGAATAGAGAACCCTTTTTGGAAACTCTGATGGCCCACGGGGCTGGGGGCAGAACTTTTTTTAAACAGCAGACGGTACTTTCTTTAACACCACATGCGAAGGGTCAAATGCTAGACAGTAAAAAAAACAAGCATTCTGCCATCTCTGATCCCCAGTCTCCAATCTCCCTTTCCTACTACAAGCATGCTGCCAGGGTCTTCTGCATTTCCCCTACCACACCTCGGGACAAATGACAGCAGATGACATACCTGGGGTGTTAAAATTTAAATGGCACAGCTTAGGGATAGTTACCATAAGTTTCTATTGAGTTGCCTCTTTGTTTTTGTGAGCTGCATAATGTGCCATGGTAGGGCTGTGCTTGGGTTTATTTAGCTGTGGACATGTGTAGTGATTAAGGACCTAAACTCTGGAAGCAACCTGAGTGTGTGTGTGTGTGTGTGTGTGTGTGTGTGTGTGAGAGAGAGAGAGAGAGAGAGAGAGAGAGAGAGAGAGAGAGAGGAAAAAGTGAAGCCCAGGAAAGTCTCACTGAATTTAGTAGAATTTGTGCATTTTCCAATAATTCATTATTTACTGTTGTATGAACTTTATTTATTTATTTATTGGTACTGTGATTCTGCCCACAGTTATTTTTCAAGGACCTTTTCTCTTTGGGGTCCTGGGAAGACAAGGGGCAGGTATAGACAATACTTCCTGTTCTTAAAGAATATGGAGATGGCATTTACTTACCCCACACGAGTTGAGAATGAGAAACCATTGTGTGTGATGGAGACTCTATGCTATTGAGGGGGTATCTGCCCAAAGCTCATGCCACGCAGACGGGAAGCCAGCACAACGGCCCTCAGGAGGGACTGTGACTGTCACACTTGAGAACGAGCGAGGAAGTGGTGGTTGAAGGAGAGGAATATAGCAGCACAGGTGATTTCCCAGGAAGGAGCTGCTGGAAGGCCCGTCCGTCATGCAACAAAAATACATTATTTCATCTACGCTGCTTCAGCGAGGGCTCTGTAGAACGTTTTAAGAAGGTTGCATGGCTCTTTCTAAATCTCAAGAAAATATTCATAGATTTTCTTTTCCAGAGCTCAGGATTTTCCAAGGCAGCTCTCTTGCCTAGAATCCTGGTGAACTGGAAAGAAGCATAGAAATGTACCCAGCAAATAGTTGTTCACTTTGTTTCAGTTGAACCATCTGAGCTTCAGTCTAATTGTTGAACAAGCCTCAGCTCTACAGTTGCATCCATGCGTGAATGAGGAAGTGAACTCGCTTGTTTGTCAAAATAATGTCAGAGACTGAGACAGCTTCATCGTGATGGGTGTGCAGAGAACTCTGTAAAATTTCTTAAAGAAGGAAGTTTTAAGTTATCAGTGGGGAGATTCCATACCAGACAAAGTAAGAGGATATTTTACTTCGTTCAAAGACATCGGTTGTTTTAGTTTGAAAATCAGAGGTTTTGATGGAAGTGGAATGAAATTGAATAGCATGGAGAATGAATGGCAGCCAATTCTATACACCCCACACCACCTTAATGAAATGTTCAGTGTGTTGTTACATTGCTGCCTCCACTAGCTCACGAGAAAAATAAACAAGGTTCTATCAAAATGCTTCAAATGTAGTCATCCATTTGTATTGAATGACATATTTTAGCAACACATGCATCTCTGAACTCATAACGAGATATTTATTTTTATACATCGTTGTGAGGAGAAACATCTAGGATCACCTGATTTTGAGAAAATATGCTGTATATTTTCTGTGCATTTATTTCTGTTAAGAAAAATACATAACTCAATGAAAAACATCTTCAGTCTGGGTTGTTCTTTTTCAGATGCAAAATCACTCACACTGAAATCCTTTTTGTACTCGGCCTGCCAGCTTTAAAAGAGGGCAGTTGGGATAATGTGATAAACTGGTACGAGTGTTCAATCTTAGCTCATCAAGGCTGTGCCAGGATTGACATTTTCGTACAGTATGACTTGATCCTCTGATTACAAATTGGTCCTGAGTAGCTAGACTTTTCATAATTTTATTCACTGAGGGACAGTGCTTGTATCATTAGGTCTGTTTTGGTTTTGAAATCTGGAGGAGGAAATCTATTTCTGGTTTTCAACTCTTGTTAAAAATGTGATAGAAAGGGAGGTTCATACAGAAATAAATACAATTTATTATAAGCAAAATTAAAAGAGTTTTGTCTTTTTTCATGGCAGTGATGATAATATTTCTCTCCTATTCCTCCTGGAAATTTTGCAAAAAAGCTTAAATTATAGCTTTAAGAAGGGTGTTGAGTATTTATATTTCTTGTCATTGATTTTACTTGTGATAAATGGAGGGATTGTTTTCGAAAAGAGATCTATAATTGTCTCTCTTTTGGGCTTGTTTTCAAGAATTCTATTTTTAATTCAATGGTATGAACTTTTTTTACACAATGAAATTATCAACAATTATATTTTGGTCAAGTACCTTTTGTCCTTGGGGTCTAGGGAGAAGAGAAGACAAGTACAGACAGTGCTTTCTGTCCTTGGAAAACCTAATGACACCATGTAAACTGTTGTATGCAATTAAGGCTTAAACTGGGTGCTGTAGACAGTGAATCCACTAGGATTCAGAGAAGAAAGTGATTAAGTAAGACCAACCTAATTGGGTGACATTTCCAACATGTCATAGGTTAGTGAATAGTTTATATAATTCTGATTACATCAACTAAACTCTTATAATGATAACTTAAAAATAATTATTTTATAGTTTTACTTGGTGGACTATCTCAAAAGAAAACAAAAACAAACCTTAAACTGAAACCTAGGTAAGAAGTACTGAGTAAGGAGCAAGTTGGAAAGATCAAAATTGCTCTGGTGCAATTACACAGAAAGTTTTGTGCCTGACGATCAGTCTTGAGTAAGCCAGTCACAAGCCAACAGTTGATGAAGCTGAACTTGACTCCTGAATGATATAAGACCTGCACGGGGGTCCACATGGTCCTAGGCTGGTAGCCTCCCTGGGCTTCCAGCAAAAGTAACCACAGTTCCTCTTTAGAGGAAAGCATACCCTATTTGGGAATACAGGAATTCCACAGGTAAAGGTGGAATTATCCCACCTCTCTGCCTTATCTCATACCGTGCTTCTTATCTCATCCCACACTCCACCTCTTACTGGTCGTGTTGACCTTTGTTTCTATCAGCCTCTTGTTCTTTTGGGCCATAGGGCTTTACTTTGTGCTGTTTTGATTTGAAGTATGAACCATCCAACTATACTACCAGTTACCCTTCCTCATTATGATCACACACAAACCCCCAGATCATGCCTCCAAAATTCTTGAAGATTTTAGCTCCAAGGGGAAGCTGGGATGGCTCAGTGGGTTAAGTGCTCACTTTGCAGCGCCAGGGACCGGGGATCAAATCCTGGCCCCGGCCCGTGCGGAACCATATGCTGAACTGGGAGCTCCCCCAGTTCAGTTCTCTCTCTGTCTCTGTCTCTGTCAAAAATAAATAAATAAAAATATTAAAAAAAAAAAGATTTTAGCTCCTTGTTAGCTCTGTCTTCTCAAAATAAGTCTGGTCTTAATTCTTTTTATTTTTTTTAATCTTTTTATTTTTATTATTATTTTTTTGTTAGATATATTGGGGTGACATTAATTGATATCACTTACATTGTCTCCAGGTGTACAATTCTACATTACATTGTCTATACATCGCATTATGTGCTCACCACCCAGAATCAGTTCACTTTCCATCACCATGTGTTTGATTCCCCCTCCCTACTCCCCCCACCCATCCCTCCCACCCCCTACCCCCCTTACCCTCAGGAAACCACTACACTATTGACTGTGTCCATGAGTCTTTGTTTCTTTGTTCCTTTTAGTTTCATATTCCACCTATAAGTGAGGTTGTATGTTTCTTGATTCTTTCATTCTGACTTCTTTCACTTAATAAGAAGTATTCAAGGTCTGTCCATGTTGTCACAAATTGCTGTATTTCATCTTTTCTGGTCATAATTCTTGATGGTTATAGTCTCTGAACAGATAATTTCCCCAACATCCTGGTCAGTCCCTTGGCTTCTCCTCCTTCAATGATCTTGCTCTCCATCCTACCTGACTACCATCCTAGACGTACCGTAGGCTTATGTGCATCAGTTTTACCTCGATAACTTTTTAAAATACAGGTTGCTGACTCCCCCATCCCCCCGAGTTCTGACTGTGTGGGGCTAGAGAACTTACGTTTTGAGCAAGTTCAGGCCCTGCTGCTGCTGCTTCTGTCCTGAAGACCACACTTTGAGAACCACTCCCCTGTATCTTGTCCTCTGTGACAGGGGCACCACCTCTGGGCTCTCAATTTCAAGCATCTAACTCTTTACCCACTGTATTCTAGCTCTGTGGCTCACTCCCTTACTTCTTCAGGTATCCTTACTCCAGTGGTTCTTTGACAACCTGTCTCTAATCAGATGAAAGAACACAGAGACCTTTGTAATGACCCAGTGCATGTGATGTATGCTGCAATTGGAATGAGTCATTCAGGAGGGGTGTTATTTTCTCTCTGTCTTGAAACTTGAAACTTCAGAAAATTGCCAGTGTCCTACCTTCATTTCCTGTATATATTAGTTTATCTTTAAAAAAAAAAAAAAAAGAAGTGAAGTTGTTGAACCCTTCCAGGTAAAGTAGATACAAAATATGTTTTATTAATACATTTTATTCAACTCAAAGGTAAATGTGTTAAACACTCATACACACAATTCACTTGTGGATTTTTGTAATTTTTCATCAGGTCTATATAATTTCATCCACAGTCTTCAAAACACAGTTTCAAATATTTATCAAATCTGGTTGTATTTTGAGAGACTATTTGAAGGGGTATTGTTCTGTCCTTGAAATGAATACACATCTTGTGTGTTTGGCAATAATATCTTAATTTTACAAGTGTTTCAGCATTGTTGCAGAAAAATTTTCACATCATCTTTAACTGCAAATATGGAGATTTAATGATATTTTCAAATTTGAAAGTATTTACATAACTCAGATTAGAAGGAAAACTCGACGTAAGGCCAAATGTAACATGTCTAATTGATTTGCGGGGTGTGGTTTTGAAATCTGTTATCTGAAATTAGGCATTCCTTCTGTAATAGCCCTAGAACCTGATAGTTCGGCCTATAACTTAATGTGATTCCATTGTTGGCTTCTCATTGCTTTTTAATTACTTATCCTGAGCTCCTTCATCTTTATTATGTCCTGTAGTTATTCATGATTCCACAAGGAATCTTTTCAAACACTTCAAGAGAGAATACTCTTTTTTTCTTACCCCCACCCCATTTCCAAATCTTTCATAGTCTTTCAGCTATTAATCCTAAGGCTTGGTTTTTACATTCTTTATAATCCTAGCTACCGGTACCTTTTTCTGGGTGTTCTCTAAATCTGTTAAATTTCTCTTAGAGTAGCCCACAGTATTCCATAATAGCATCTTGCTCCACAAATAATGTTTTTGTTTTTTTTTAAGTTTACTGAGATAGGGTATACTGAGATAGTATATAATATTTTAGTTTCAGATGTTTGCAACATGATGATGCAATTTCATTTACTGTTACAGCATCACTAAAAATCAGGTGGACAGATTTTTCACACAGTTTGGAGTTATGCTTAGAATAATGTGACACAAAATGTAGTAGTCTATTTCACAGTTGTAATATTCATTCTTCAAAGTGTCCTAAGCTGATAAAGGCCAGGAGCGAGACTTGCCATACTTCTTGAGACCACACGAACAGAGAAAACAACTAGCTGTTCTAAAGAGCCCTGCTGGAACAGATTTGTGAATTACAGACGTGGCCTGTGACAGACTTGGTCCTTACAGGGGCAGAAGTCTACCTGGCATGCCACAGTGTCTGACTCTGTCATCTAGAGTCTAGACTAGAGTAAGGAACTGGGGGGATGTTTTAATTAAATGTTTTGAATGATCTTTCTAGATTATACTAGAAAATTGCTTAGTTGATGATGAGAGCTATGGTTTATTAGAAACCTACTGTGTGCTAAACATTATAACACAATACAGATGAACATGATAATGCATGTGGAATACTTAGCACAGTATTAGCAGTTGATTTAAATAAGTGACAAATGTTAGCATCATTATTATTCTTACCATTACTATGGTTAATATGTTATTTAGTCCTTATGAGTCCTTAAGAGGTAATTATTATTGCCATTGCTTGGAGGAGGAAACTTGGACCTAGGTTAAGGGCTGAGGTCACAGAGCCTGGAGAGTTTGAGGCACTAAAACACTTTTTTCCCCTCAGTCTACTTTCCCCATTGCGATCTGAGAGGAACTGTATTCCCTCTGAAGAATTGTCAGATTATTTCTCTGTTTTCTGATGATTCAGTGGATTTAATTTTGAACCTAAGTGTGGAAGTACGTGTTTATCCTTGTCAAGCATTTATTTGTGGAATTGGCACTAGTCTAGTCTATTTAGATCATTTTGAAACTCAAGAATGTTAATCATTTTATTAAACTTGTGACAATGCATTTGACAAGCACAACTGGTTTCTAGAACTTTTTCCTAATTTTTGATTGAAAGATATTTAAAGGGAATATAGAAAAGGGGAGGAAGCAAAACAGACAGAGCCCTGGCTCATTCCCAGAGATGCTTTTGTTCCTTTAGCCTCCCCAGTTTTGTATCAATCATGAATTGAACTTCTTTGTATATGCTGTCATGACCTGGGATGCATTTACTATCATAATCATATCATAGTCTATCTCATAATTTTTCATCTTGTATGTAAGTTTATCAAGAAATAGATTGGCAGATTCTTCACCAAAACAATATATTCCACAATTATGAAATTCTATCTCTCTGTAAGATGGGTAAGGTTATTTAAAATTCAGGTGAGCTGGGCATGAATTGTTTTTCTTGAACCCATAATAACTTTAGTTATCACTGCTTTCTGCTATTGATTCATTCCTGTTGGTGTGAGAGACGTAATATTTATTTCACTTCATGATTCTAAAATGATTTTAACTTTTAATCTAATTTGGGGGAGGAGAAGAGTCTAGCAACCTATAAAGCAAGTTGTGAAGCAAACCATAATTGTTACAATAAGAATCTGGGCACTCATAACACTTTTGTTTAATTAAATACATTCAAAATGAATGTACAGAGTTACCACAAACAGAGAAGATATTTTCACATGATTTAGATAAATAATAGTTTTGTTGTGTGAGGATTGTTCTAAGAATGTACAGAAAGTCAATGCATTCATTAATTATTCCTTTGCATCTTGTCTCCCATACAGCAGAAAAATTATTTAAACAGAAAGCAGAGCTGCTATATTCCATATATAATTCTCCTGTATTTTATGCTCTTAGATTGTAAAAGGAAGCCACCCTGGAGAGACACATGAAAGGCTGCATTTAATTTAGGAGGAAATAAATAACCTGTATTTGTCTTTTTTAATTAGTATGTGAAGAACCGTATTTCTCTAACATTTCCTTTCTAGTCCTCATTTATAGAATAGCACCTAAAAATGACAGAACTTTACAAAAGCTTTTCACTTTATAGTATAAAATAGATTTTAAAAAGATATTGTACTGATGAGGTTGGGCTGATAAATTTTGCCTTCGCTGTGATATTTTTTTGTTAGCCTTATGTGGATGTAACCGGTTCTGTGTAGTCACATGGTCTCTCCCCTTCACCATTCTTGACCTTGCACACACATGCTTACATTTTTCACCCAGTGCACATCAAAATAGAAGAGTGTTCAGATGTTTGTTTCAAACAATGTGCTGTTATTGGATTCTTAACAGTGGAAAGAGTTCCTCCAATTTTTTTTTTTTTTTTGAAATTTTTGAAAAAGAAGGTGAGGACTTCTTAAAGAAGATCATTGTAGGTGATGAAACTTGGGTCCATCATTTTGACCCCAAGAACAAAAGGCAGTCCATGGAATAGTACCATAAGTGACCACCACATCCATTGATAATCTGTCAAACTCAAAAATGTAGAAAAGTTAAATAATGGGTACACTTATAATGATGAAAGTGATGAGAGGCTATTATGAGGCATAGTTTTAGTAAAGTGGATGACAAGCATATTTGCCAACCGGATTTCTGTGTTTTTGAGTTTGACAGATGATCAATGGATATGAGTGCACAAGCTTTTTCTACTCTTTGATCTATATATTTGAGCACCCTGACAGCCTCTTTCTCAAAGTTACATGTGACTTTGAAATGACTGTATTTGTTTGTGGCGTAGATTTGGTATCAAGGCTCCAACCTTTTAAAGAAAGAAAAACATTTGTTTGCTCAAAAAAGAACCAAGATTCATCTCTTTTCTATGTTACATTTTAATCAACTGGTGCCATCATGTTAAGAATGACTGACTTTATTTTGTAGCCTGATTATCCAAAGACAATCTGGGATAATGCAAAGTACTTTGAAGTCAAACCTATGGCCAGCCTTTTGACTCTGGGCAAATCACGTGCTGTCCCCAAGACTTTGTTTTCTACAAGCTCAATGAGACTAGTGGCCCTACTGAGATATTCTGAGGATTAAATGAAATAATGAATGGAGCTTCTATAACTATAATAATAACAACAGTTATTTATCTAACATTTACTAAGCATTATTCTCCCACTTTTCTTCATCTCATTGCCAAAACTATGGCCTAAATGATTGTTTGGATCTTACCTGATGGAGCATAATATCCATTTAACTTCCCCCTGCATTGCCTTGGTCTCCATATGGCGTGCAGCTGGAATGATATTTTTAAAATGCAAATATGGGGTGGCGAGCACATAATTGAATACATAGACGATATAATGTAGAATTGTACACCTGGAACCTATGTAATTGGAACCAACCAATGTCACCCCAATAAATTTAACAATTAAAATAAATAACATGCAAATATGATTTGATCAGCCTATACTAAAGCCTTTCAAAGGCTCTCCATTGCTGTTAGAACATGGTCTAGAAGTTTCTATATGCAATGGTCCCTGCTTCCTCAGCGTCTACACTGTCACGCGTCTTATAGCTTTCATCACGCAAGGCATCCTGCCTTTCTTAAGATTCCTTGTGTGTGACCTGTTCTACCTCCCTGTCTTTTTCCCTGTAGGATACTTATTTGACTCAGTCTTTTTGCTTAGGAGGTTTCTCTTGTTCCTTGATAGTTATTACTTATTCTGCCCCCCTCACCCCCCAGATCTTTCCTCTCCAGCTATTTCCCTTTTTTTCCTGATCCCCTTCTTCCCAGCTAAGTCTGATTCTCCCAAACCCCTAATCTCATAGTACCGTAGTACCATTCATGTTTCCTTCAAAACGCTTAACACAGTTAATACTGATCTGTGTGGTTATTTAATCAATGTATATGTTGTCTAGGAGATACTACACTTGATCTTAGCCAAAAGGCCGAGAAGCGATGTTGTTGTCTAGGAGAATTAAAGCTCCTTGAGGTCAAGGACTATGTCTGTATCTGTAGCACTTAGTAGGTGCCCTGTGATAGCAGACACTCCATCAATTTGTTGAATGAATTAACTTGAGATTATCAGGGAGTACTTACATGGTTTACATTTAATCCTGATAATGACACTGTGAGGTGGGTATTACTGTCCCTTTCTTTTTTAAAAAAAGTTTATTTTATTGTTTTGAGAGAGAGAGAGAGAGAGAAGGAGGAGGGCCCAGAGCAGCCAGCATAATTGTGCATTAGATTTTGATATAGTTTCATTCTATACAGGTGGCTGTGGGGCCACATGGGGCGAGAACTGAACCAGGGGCCTTCCACATGGGAGGTGAGCCCCAGTTCAGCATATGGGCCTGCACAGGCCAGGGGGGGACTTTATTCCAGGGCCTAGTGGTTGTAAGGCATGTGCTCAACCTGTTGAGCTACCCTGGCATTCGTATTGTCCCTTTCTTGTGGAAGAGGAAAATGAGGCTCAGAGCATTTTAGAGTTACTGTTTAAGATCACGTTAGCACATAGGCAGTGGTGCTGTAATTTGCATTCAGGTTACTTTGCATCTACAGGGCCAAGTGTAAGTGTGTGGTTGCCCTCTGTACAGTTACAAACTTTCCCATCTCAACTGGCTCTATTTGTTTTGTGTGGTTACCATCAAAGTACATGGGTTTTATGGAAACTTTCTGTAGTTCATAGTGCTGACAAGGGTCGGGCATGATGCTAGTGTTAATATAAGGAAGTCTAAGTTAAGGAGTGATATAGCTACACAAACAAATGATTTCATTTGCGTTGCACACACAGTTTTTTCTCATTACAATATGTGCTGAGGGCTATGGGAACCTACCAGAAAGCTGCCTCATTCTGATTGAGAATGGGAGCTGATCAGAAGTTTGACCAAGGGGTCATTAATTTCCCTCTGTGAACTCATTTCTCAGTCATGGTTTCCAGGTGTGCCTCTGTGTGTGTGTGTGGGGGGGGTTCTGTTATTCCTTAGATACACACTGACAAATATTTATAATGAGGGATCACCGCTGTTAGCCCAACATCCAAATGGACTGCCTCCCCACTCATTCCCAAATGTTTTTTGGCCCATATCACATCTAAAATGGTTTCGGATTGACACATTTTTAGACACAGTTCCCCGCTACCTGCCCTGCCTACCACTTCGCCTTAGTTCCCTTTTTTTCTCTGTTGTCTTGTATTGACTTGACTCACTCAGTGCTCATGCACCTTTCTTATTGATCCCTTATGAGGTTGCTGACCAGTGTGGAATACCAGAGGAAAATCCTTGAATTGGAAAGCCAGCAACATATTCTGGAAAGAGAACTGAACTAGCATTTGAAGCCCCGAGTTTGCTTTTGACCTGATGAGGACCTGTGACCATAAGGGCTTTTTTGATTCTCTGTTTCCTTATCTATAAACTGAGTACAGTAATCCCTGCCCTGTCTCCCTTTCAGAGATACTGTGAAAATTAAATGAGATCCTGGGCATGAGAATATTTAGTAAGTGGAGAGATATTGGGGTATGAAATGCTATTATAATTAAGAGTGGGTTCGGCTTCAGAGAGCAAGCTGGCCATGAACAGCTTGCTCTATAATTTCTGACACCCGCTTGAGAAAGGGAGGACTAATTAAAAGGACAAGAGTTACAGAGTCACCGAAAACAGAGGCACAAAGAAAGAAGATCCCTGCTTGTAATCAGCAGCCTAAGGGAGTAGGAGAATAGAGGTAACATTAGTTTGAATGGAGTCCTTAAGAACTATATGACAATTATGCAAGTAATTACATTACATTGTATAGCATTGGTCTGCAGCAGTCTGTTATGGCATCAATTATAAAGTGTAACATTAAACGTCCTATTTTAAACCACTTTATAGTGTTAAGAAACTTCGTTCAGTGGTGAGTTCTATTTCTTTTCAACAGACAGGAGGGAGGAAATGTGGTTTTTCTAGCCTTAATATGTAACTGAAAGTTTATTGAGAATGCATTTCACTTCAAAAGGCTTAATTTCATGCTCAGTGGTATTTGCAGAGTTGTCTGGTGATGATGTATGCGTTTGTAATTGTGTCTAACCTCTGCTTATAATTCTCTCTCAACTTTCTGTATGATGTCTTTCTAGATACAATTTGTAACTTAACGTCTGCCCAATTTTGCAGCCACGAAAGTTGGGCAGAATCCAGAGCAGCAGGTGACATGCAGCTGCCTACCTCTGAACGGTGATGAGAACACGCATTAACCTTTGTCTCTTCAAGTCCAGGGACTGCCAGGGTGTGAGGAGCAGCCCCCGTCTCTGCATTTCTGTATAATGTGGGGCCTTTTCTTTGTGATTCACCATGAGATATTATCATAGCTCACAGAGAAATGTTATCAACTTTAATTTACCAAAATTGAATGCTCTATGAGACATTGACTCAAGCTGCTTTGTCCTGGTTGCTAAACACATTTATTAAAACAAAAAGATTACTGACTTACTGTACCCTACTTGCGCTGAATCATATAAACCATGAACATAACATTCTTATAACTTAGGACTCAATGTTTTATTCTATTTTTCTGTTTGTTTGTACTGTTCTGATACCTATGCTATGAAACTAATGGAACTATCAGTCCTCCCAAATCTAATATCATAAAACAATTTATGGTGGAGTTATTTACTTGGTGGGAAAAACACACTTGGCCCTTCACTGTGAATCAGCACCTTGTCATAGCTGAGGATTCTCTAACCCTGAAGGATACATTAAATGGGACTGTTTCTTAGGATTCTTTCTTCTATAGTAAGAATTGTGCTGCACTTTTCCTTTTCCTCATGGGTTTCCAGGCACAGCCATGGGGTAGACTGTGTCCTTCCCCATCCTTATAACCACGATATTTCTGAGAACACACTTATTCCATTTTGTGTAACTCTTGCTTTATAGCCATTTCTTTACCTCTAAACAGTCAATTCCTCAGGAGCTGACACTCAGTTTGTTTATGTTCATGGTCCTAATATGAGCAGAGTACTGAGTATGTAGTAGGTGGTTAACTACCTGAACGGTTTTTGTTTTTTTCTTCTTCAAAGTCATAGAGGAAAAAAAAAAACCCAATGGAACGACAAGTTGATGATTTAGAGTTAGGAATACCTGTCATTACCTGGCTGATATTGGTATGTTGCTGTTAGTTAAAGAGTGTATATAATGGCCAGGAGCTTCAGCTCTGCCGGGAGTCACCCACACCTGGGCTCAGGTGCTCCTTTGTCACTCTTACTTGCAGAGTGACCTTGTGAAGTTACTAGCCTCAGTTTTCTTATGTTCTAGAATGGGATTAGCCATCATAGAGAAAGCTGATCTCACCTATGTAGAATACCCTGGTCAGTCCTCGATCAGCATGTAGAAGTGTAAGTGAGTTTTCCTGAGAAATGTGGGGCATTTAACCACAGGGCATTGTTTCAGACACGTGAGAAAGTTACTTGGATGTCCAGAAAGGGGTTGGGGTGAGGAATTTCGGCTGCACTTGTAATGAGGCATATTTTCATTATAAAAAGCTCTCTGTCTTGTTGCTGAAGGACAGTCTTTTATTACACAGGTTGATCTTTCCTCCTTTGCCATGTTTCCCTATTCCCTCCCCCCCTCCCCCCACTAAACAGTTGCTGACGTGCTGGCCAATCACAAATATGTGCTTTGACTGTCACATGAAACCTGTAACCTTCAGCAGCAGCCCCTTCAGAGGTGCTGTGAGGATTGAGTGTGACTGTGTTTGCGAAGTGCTCAGCACAACTCCTGGCATGTAGTTAACCCATTGATAAGCATTAGCTGTTATTTGTATCATCGTTGCCCAGCCGTAGTTGCAACTGTGTGACTAGAATTGATACAGAAACATTGGCGGTTTATGAGAAATGCAGAGCCTTTTTTAGCTATGGCTCATTAACATGAACCACTTCCCTGAGAAGCCGTCCAGGGAATGCCATGCACCTTCACTTCAAATGCTACCTCCGACAGCTTAGCCGAATCGTACACACTGGTGTAGGGGAGAGGCCAATCACAGAGGTGACGCAGGTTTAGCATCAAACTGACCCTTTCTCAAGGCCGCTCAGCCTCGATCATGTCTCAGGTTTGTGGACTAATTGCCAAAGTGGAGGTGTGTGTCTTTATCAGTCATTCTCTGCAGTAAATGGTCCTAGATGCCAGGGCCATCTGTCAGCCCCAATCACAGGCGGGGATGGATGGCTGTCAGCGGGGAGAAGGAGGACTTAGCTCCTCACTAGGGCTCCTGCCTGAGGGTGGGTATTCTGACTCAGTTTCTAAGCAGGTGGTAGCTGACATTGGGGGCTGGGAGATAGACAACCTGGTGTGAAGTTGAAGTTACAAGAGACAAGGTTATAGAATCATGAGAGACTTAGAGCTGGAAGGAACCTTGGGGCTCACCTTATCTGCAACAACAATGAGCTAGTACAGTGATGCCTTGGAATCTGAATGCCCCAAAACTTGAACAACTTGGAATCCAAATGAAAAATCAAGCAAAGTTTGTCTTGGAATCTGAATGCAGCTTTGGAATCTGAATGCCAACACATTGTTTGCGTGGGATGTATCGACTGTACGACTGTAGCTTTATCTGGTTGTCCACTTGTCTTGGAACTCGAACGTTTTGGAACTCAAACAGGATTCTGGGATGGATTAAGTTCGAAGTCCAAGTCATCACTGTATTTATTGTGTATATACTATGTGGCAGGCATTGCACTAAGTGATATATATATATATATATATATATATATATATATATATATATATATATATTTTTTTTTTTTAATTGTTTTTGACAGAGAGAGAGATACAGAGACAGAGATAGAGAGAAGGGGGAGGGCCCAGAACAGTCTGCATAGTTGCACATCATCGGTTTTCCCACGTAGTTTCATTCCACAGGTGGGCAGGGGCTGCACAGGGCAGGAACTGGGCCGGGGATTCACCCCTGTGAGAACTGAACTGGGGGCACTCCCCAGTTCAGCATATGAGTCCGCACAGGCCAGGGCCGGAATTCGATCCTTGGTCCCTGGGGCTGCAAAGTGTGTGCCCAACCCACTGAGCCATCCTGGCTTCCTCGATTTTTATATATTATAACTTACTTAATTCTTGTGATGGCCCTGCCAATTAAGCTCTCTCTCTCTCTCTCTCTCTCTCTCTCTCTCTCTCTATATATATATATATATATATATATATTTTTTTTTTTTTTAAGATTTATTTTTATTTTTTTGACAGAGAGAGAGAGAGAAGGGGGAGGGCCCAGAGCAGTCTCCATAGTTGACAGCATTAGTTTTCCATATAGTTTTACTCCACAGGTGGGTGCGGGGCTGCGCAGGGCAGGAACTGGGCCAGGAGCCTCCTGCATAGGCCCTGGCAAGAACTAAACTGGGGGCACACCCCAGTTCAGCATATGGGTCCGCATGGGCCAACGCTGGGATTCAATCCTTGGGCTCCAGGGCTTCAAAGTGAGCGCTCAACCCGCTGAGCCATCTCAGCTTCCCCCAATTCAGCAATATTTTATCCATCTTCATATGTGCCAGCTACAAGCTAAAGATTTTGCATATATCACCTCATTTATTCTTTATGACTTTCAGTGGGGCTGGTGATATTATACTTGGAAATCAGAAGGCTGAACCCTTAGAGAGCTTAAATGATTTGTTCAGCCACAGATAGGTACTAAGTGGCAGAGCCAGGTGGTGAACCCAGGTGTCTCTGAGAGCAAAACACTAACACCCAAGTACTGCTGTCCCCTGCCTCACCTTTCACTGACTGTGGTTGATACTGAGCTGTAAGGAGCATACCCCAGGTTGTGTAGCATGTAGGAGGGTCTTCTTCAGGAGCAGAGTTATTTCAGGGCCTTAAACTCACTGCGTGGAATTGTATGAGCTCTAGAGTCTGTCTGGCTCTGATCTGGTGGTGTGTCTGCTCCTAATTCAACCAGTTTGGTTTCCTAAGTAAACACCTTGAATTGAAGTTTCCCCTCATGTTTAGGTTTGTTCTGAATTATGAGCAGAGCCAGGGTATAACACCCATGATAAAATAACTTCCCAGATTTCTAATCAATCCCCTTTATAAATGTGTGCTTATCCCTGCTGCTTATATTTCCTTAAGCTAATGCAAAGGGGGGGGGGCAGTTTCTTTATCCAAGCTGTTAATGATTGAAGTCATTGAGAATTTTATCCTTACATGAGTGAAATCTGCAAAAAGATATTTTGCAAGTGTAGTTTCTCAAGTCAAGTGGCCCAGACTGATTGTGGCTTTTTTTCTTCGTGGATATGATCATTTCTGGAAGGCTGGTCAGTTTCTATATTATGCCATTATCTACAAGGAACTTGGTCAGTTTACTGTGGTATTTGATCATGGAATTGGTGTATTTTTCTTTCATTGCAAAAAATTTTCGAGATCTGATTGTGCTTCTAATTTGTCTAAAACTTTATTGTACTGAGTTTGCATTGGACCATTTAGATCTTAGTGTTGGTTGAGGAAATATTTTCAGTACCATGGCCAGGGGATGAAATTAATATTTTAGTTATGTGTAATACAGAACAGTACTGTGTTACAAGTGAATCATGTCACCTCTCTCCTTCTCTTCTGTCTCCTGCCTCTTTTCTTCTCTATTTATTATTTGTTTTGTTTTTCTTCTTCCTTCCAGGACTTAATATACATCCTTCACAGCTTGTAGTGATGCAGAATAACCACTTGTATTTATTAAATATTTAGGGCTTTCTGGAAATCCATAATATCAGTGCTAAGCACTTGTGTACAAGAGGGCACACCGACAAGGGTGTCATATTCTTTGAATCTATATGTTGGTAGTGTGCACATTTCACTGACAAGAGTAATTATGGTGAGATGTACACCACCAGGAAGTAAATGACCAAATTTATTATTGATTTAGTGAAGTGCTGTATTTTAATACACTCTTTCCTTTCTTTCCTATACCCAGTGGGGAGGTCATCTGGTTTCAACTCCTAGCTCTTTATTGACCTCTCAATCTTAGTTGCTATCAATTACCCCTTGGTTGTTATCAAGTTCATTGGGTCAAATAGCTTCTAAGATATTGGCTCTGCTACCAGGACCCAAGATAACTTTTCCCTAAGGTAACTCCTATCATTTCTCTGTACATAAATTTCATCAATCTGACTTAAGTCAGAGTACCTTCTGGGAACTGACCCACTAGCAGTTTCCATCACCCTCTTCATCATTCTCTCCATCATCCTTTCCATCATTTTTTCCCATCATCCTTTCCATCATTTCTTTCATTATCCTTACTATCAGCTTTTCCATCATCATCATCAACATCAACATCATCATCGCATCTGCCAATTACTGAGTGCTACTATGTGTCACACATTGTGTGAAATGCCTTTCCTAAATATTTCATGCCTACCCAAGAGACAAGTGTTAGTATCCCTACTTTACCGATGAGAACCTGACTCACAGGACAGTGGAATTACTTGAGCAAGTCCAACAAGTCACTAAATGGCTGAGCTGGGACGGACCATCTCTTGTGTTTGGTTTTGAAGACTATGTCAAGTGTCATTTTACAATGATGCCATCCTCTTCCTGGATAACCTCTGCCTTTCTTGCGTATGCCCAGGCCTGTTTGAGGAGGGACAAAACAAAAATATAAGGCCTGACCATTGTGAAAGTATGCTGTTTAGCTCAAGCACTTACCAGCTGGTGATATTGTACAAGTCACATCTGAAGTTTAGGTTACCTATCTGGAAAAATCCAAAAAACCAAAATAAAAACATCTGAATGAAATGATACTTAATGTCCCTTCCAGTGAAAATTTCTATGATTTTTTCTGACATCTCTGCTAACTACCATGGAAAGAATACCAACATCTTTGATTTTCATAAAATTGCTCTCTGATAATAAATAATCTGTAGTGCTTCATAGTTTGCAGTGTGTACATATTTAATCATAATCATAATAGCAGCTTTCACTCATTTAATCTTGATAGTGGTTCTATAGCTTTGCCTTTACCTATATCACTTTATTGGAACATATCTGTATATCATAATATAATTCAGTATATTATAGCACTTTCCCCTAATACTTAGGAAAGTGTTGCCTCTCTAACTCTCTCTCTCTCTTTCTCTTTCTATCTCTTTCTCTCTCTCTATCTCTATCATCTCTATCTCTATCATCATCTCTATCTTTATCTCAATACTTAGTTCAATTATTTCTCATATTTCCAACTTTGCAGTAGCAGTGTGTTTTTACTTAAGGGTCAGGAGTGTCCTGAGTAGGTGATTTAGATTCATATCATCAGGAGCACAGCAAAGTCAAAAAGACATTTTTAGTTTGTGGTTTCTCCTTCCTCACTTTCCTGCAGGCACTGTTGGTAGATGAGCTGAGTTGGCACCTGGGGCTTGGGTATCTACTGCTGAAGAGATAGTGCTGAGAGTAGGAATCTCCTGTGACTGACTGATGCCTCCATTTCTTCCAGAATAGTATCATTGATTCTTGTTCTTCTGCTTTAGTTTTGTTTTGTCATCATTTAATTCTTCAATTAAACTTGCTTGCTATTGGTATTAAAATCATCGTAACTTACCCCAGTTTTTGATCATCTTGCTCTTTGAAGATGTAGTGATACTGACCTTCTAACTCAGGGCTGAAGGAATTGCAATGAAACCTCATGTCTTAAAATAGTGATTCTCAATCTGGGAGGCTGGCCTCTTAGAAGGTGTGTTATCAGAACTTTGAAATAGAAGGTGAGAGAAAAGAGGCTCTGCTAATTGATGAAGACAATTATATTCATTATTCTAAAATAATATTATAACTAAGAAGTGAAAAACAATGGATATTTCTTTGTTAACCAGGCTATAAAGAGTTAAGTTTTAGAAAACCTTCCTGACTGGTAGGGTATAAAAGTTAGGTATGCCCTACAGGATGAGTATTCTTCCCTCCAGGTCAGAATTTCAGAAAATCTGTGATGTGATGGACCATGTTCAAGAGAAATAAAAAGGGTTGTTCTCAGAAACATCATTTGTAATAGCAAAACCAAACAGAGCTGGAAGAAAACTAAAGACCCATCAAAGGGAGAGTGGCTGAATAAAGTCATATGGTAGAGTGGGGTATTAGTGAGTCATTGATGTGAATGAACACATGTGCTGATATTGGAAGATTTCCAATACACATTTCAAGTTCAAACAATAACATGAAGGGAACAATGAATAGTATGTTCCCTTTAGTACAAAGCAGCCCCCAAACCCTATAAAAATGGTTTATAGTCCCATTCCCTCCCTCCTTTGAGTTATACATGTACCACAAACTTTTTCCTTTTTCTGGAAGGGTGCGTAAAAATTATGCTAAAAGGGTTACCTTTGTTTGGAGAGAAAGACTGCAGGGAGGAAAACTTAAAATTTTCACTTTATCCTTTTAAAAATCAACTAACCAGTCATATATTCATTTACTCAACAAATATTTGTTGAATGGGTACTGTGTGTCAGGCAATGCATACTCTCTATAAGAGTGGCAAGATCCCAACTTTCAGGAAGCTAAGTCTAGTGAGGAAACACACCGAAGTAACAAATTGAAAGGTAATTCCTGAGAGTTCTAGGAGCTAAGAAGAATAAAAAACTCATTAAAGATTAGCACGGGGATGCTGGGATAGCTCACCAGGTAGAGCACTTGCCTTATAACTGTGAGGTCTGGGGATTGAATCATGGCCCCCGCCCATGCAAACCCATGTGCTGAACTGTGGTGCAGCTGGTAACTGCTGGATGGCAGTGAAGGTTCTCTCTTCCCATGTGCAGGACCCCCAGTTTGGTTTCTGCCCTGCATGGCCCCACATCCAACTGTGTGGAATGAAATCATGTCACAACGAATGATAGACAACTATGGAGGCTGCTCTGGGCCCTTCCCCCTTCTCTCTGTTCATTTGTCTCTCTCTCACCTTCTCTCAAACAGTAAAATAAGTCTTTAAAAAAATTAGTAGCAGAAAGACCACTTTAGATAGATAGTATGGCAGTCAGCTATTGCTCCTTAAAGGCTTCATAAAACAAAAACAAAACAAAACACAACACCCTGGAATGTAGTGCCTCACAACCAGCATTCATCTGATTGCCCGGGTCTGCGTGTTAGCTGTGGCTGAGCTGGTCATGGCCGGGTAGCTGTAGGTCTTCAGGGCTTTGCAAGTTGAGCTTATGTTTGCTCCCTCTTTGTCTAGTCTAGGGCCCAAGTTGAGAGCACAGCAGCTACTACAGTGCAAAGATCGTAGCCAAACTGCACACGGCCACTGAAGGCATTTGCTTGCATCATGTCTGCTAGTGTCCCATTGGCCAAAGCAAGTCATCCAGCCATACCCAGTGACAGTGAGGTGGGGAATTATACTCCTTTCGTAGGGATGGTGCATCAAAGTGAGTGTTTGCTGCAAAACAATTGACACTATCAGTCAAGGTCCCTGATAGCTGAGCTGGAAACTGAATTGCAGTGCACCAGACATGCAAAGACCATGGTAATATCTGAGGAACTCTTCCCAGGCAGAGAAAACAGTAAGTGTGTAGAATCATTGTCTAAACTGTCAACTGGAATTGGTTGATCTCATTGAAGACCCCTTTGTCTTTAAAATTTTATGTAAAGATAAACCCTGATAAATGTTCTTTCGAAAAGGAGTAGCCTCGATTAAATAAAACAAAACTCTAGGAAACATTCACTGAATCTGGAGCCCTAGAGGCTCTCTAATATAATTTTCTACGCAGAAGAACATTTGTGATCATTAATGTAATAGGACACGAAATTCAACAATTCTGAGGCACTAAAGTGCAACAGATGCTGCGTTCCGAAGGAGACGCTTGGCCATATGTGGTATTTCAAAGCAGATAACCAAAAAATCAGTTGAATGACCATTAAACCCCCACTCACATGCGGGGTCAATTGAAAAAACAGTGAGAAAACGGTTTGGTGAGGATTGCCTGGAAAATGCGGCGCTGCGATTCCCAGCTCCTGCCCACCGTCAAGTGGGAGCTGTAGGAAATGCTTGCCCTCCCACTTCTTGTCGGAAGGTGTTCGGTGGCACTCGCTGGGGAGGAGCTGAGGCACCTGGCTGCCTGGAGCTGGCTCACACCCGAAGACGCTCAAGCAGCCAGCAAAGAGCATGGCTTCTCCTGAGTGTGGTGGCACTTCTGTCTTGTGGGGTCAAACATGTGTGAGATCTGGGGCCAGATACGGACCTTGTGGAGGCCTGCCAGCCAGGGCTCAAGAGGGAAGCATGTCCTGATGAGGGGATCCATGCTGGGAGAGGCTGGGATGTCCCCCTAAGGACAGAAATGGTGGGAGGAATGCTCAGCTAGCCAAAGGAAGTTGCAGTTCAGGCGCCTAGCAGGAAGAACCCATGACGGTGACTGTTCGATAGAGTCTGTTTTGACAATTTTCCAGTTGCAGGGAACAGGAAGCCATCAAAGGACAGTATAATCATGTACGTGTTTTCATCCATCTTACCTCAACAACCTCTGTCACAGAGACTTGAGCAGGTCACACAGAGCAGTTACCTGAAGAGCAGGAGGTGAGCAAGAGATGGAAAGTCAAAGGGATCCACGTGCCTTCCTCAAGGGCAGATGGCCCCTGGCCGCTGTCTGCAGCAGGTGTGAGGGGCAGAGGCCCAGTCTCCAACGTCAAAGCAGGGTTTCAAAGCATGTCCAGTCCATCTGACTCTAGTGGGTCTGATTTTATTTCCTCAGAGGAGCCCCTGGGGTGTTCGTGGGGAATGACCACACTCTCTGTGGCTCCCCACTCACCCCCCACCCCAGGCCAAGCAGGCCCACTTCTTCGTCCACACCTTGCCTGGCATGGGTTCATTTCCCCCCACCCTGGTCACTCTCCTGACCTTGTTCCTGGTAGTCCTGTGTGACTCCTCTGCACATGCGAAGGCTGACAATGAAATCACGTAAGTGTGTGACTGAGCCTGGGAGTGTGTTAGGGGCTGCTGGGGGCACTGTCTACGGGCTCTCCTCTCCTGCTGTGATTTTCACAGGGTGGCTGAGGAGCAAGCACCCTGTGTGCAGCAGCGTGGTGAAGTCACACCGGTGGCCTCTTTCCTCCCTGGGGTCCATTCTGCTCGCATAAATCGAGACATTATTGCATCTGCTTCTCACTCAGCAGGGCCCATATTGGCAGTGGCACCTTGTTAAAATGAAGGCCTGTCTATTGTGTTACAGATAATGTGAAACAAACTACATTTTCTGCTTCCTGACAGTACACGGGACTGAAGATAAGGTCCAAGTTCTTCATAGGTTTACCCTGATTTGAATCCTGTTTTCCAGGAACAGCAGTTTTAAAGATTGTTTCTAAGTAAGGAAGGAGGCAAGAGGAATTGTATTATTATTATTTTTTTATTTAACAAGAAGTACATCAAATCGAGCATTTAAAAAATTAACCGCTAAACACAAGGAAAATACACATATATGAAGACTGCTTACCCACTATATAAGGCTGTCCTTTTAAATTGTATCCATCTATAGCTGACATTCAAATTATTAACTTTCGTTAGCTTGGTTCATGCTTTAAGGCAGTCCTGCTAATCCACATGGCTGGGTTTCCAAAAAGGCAGGCATTCAAATCCTACCTGTACAATTATTGCTGTTCCTCTGTACCACTTAACTGACTTTTTGCTTATTCTCAGGAATAATATGTGTGACATTATGGTTGTGATGCACTAGCCATGTATGTTTTAGAGTAGACTCTTAGTTAACCAGCAGCCATGGGGACTGGTAGATGTTGGATAAATGTAAGTTGACTCTCCGTTAACTGGAACTCAAGTAACTGGCATTCTCAAGCAAGCAGTAAAATCTCAAGTAGTTGGCAAAAAAATTTACCAGCTGCTTCAGAGTGCTGGTTGCTTGAGTTTCGGTTAGTGGAGAGTCTACAATATATGGAATTATTTATATAGAGAGAATCCTATGCATGTAAAATAGAATACATATAGTTGAAATGTGGGCTCATGTATCTATTAAAATCCTCCAGAATTTCCCAGTGGTACTTTCAGTGGTATCATCAGATGATTTTCACTGAGTTCCATTTTTAGAAGGGAAAAATAGATGAACTGGCCCTGGGGGGTGGATGCTAGGGATGATGGGAGATGAAAATGGGTGGATGCAAGGGAATGACATGTGTTTTAGGAATATCTTATAGAGAGCTCCAGTTCCTTGAATTTTATGAGATAAAATGATAGTTTGATAGTGGTAGAACATTAAAAAAAAATCTCTTTCCTAAAAAGCTTTGTAGTATCACTGGAATAGTATTGGTATGAAGCCTCTTGTGTATTCGCTGATTTGCACACTTGTCTGGGCGTTCGTTCACATAGCAAATGCTTGCAGAGAGGGTCTCCTTTGTACTTGTCACTAAGATATAATAAGCAATAGATGTTCTCTGTCCTTGGGACAGAACCTGGATGGGAAAATGGGCAAGTAAACCAGTTGTCACACCCGATGGAAGAAGTACTATTGAGGTGTGAACCGAATGCTGTGAGAAGACTCTGTAGTAGGGAACTGAGAGTGTTTGGGAATGTCAGACTGTGTTGGTCATGGTGCTGGACCTAATTTAGAAACAAACAACAACAACAAAATGTGGGAGCCCCTGTTTTTGACTTCTGCCTTTATTTTACAGAAGATCATTTATCTCCTGAAGGGCCAGGGGAGGTGAATGCTACATCTTTCATACCAAGTACCTATTTGACCTTGAAGTTAAATCACCTTGGATATTCCTCTTGATTTGCATGTTGTCCTTTTATAAAGAGACACTTGAAGTGGCTTGGCCAGAGGGTATGCCCCTGGTGCCCTTATCAGCCCTGTCATCCTTCTGCAGTGCTCTGAGGTTAGTTGGCCCATTGAGTACATCTGCCATGTGCTGGAAGAAATACCCAAATAGCTGCACAGAGACATGCATTTAAAGATGTTCATTGAGGTATCACTTATAACAGCAATTGAAAATATCTTAAATATCCATCAATAGGGGATTGATTGTAGGGAGGGGGAATCAGATATATGGGGATGGAAAGTGAGCTGATTCTGGGTGGTGAGCACATAATGCGATGTACAGACAGTGTCATGTAGAATTGTACACCTGGAAACAACGTAGTTGATATCAATTTCACCCCAATAAATTTAACAATAAAAAAATAAATAGGGGATTAATATGTTGCAGAACATGCCTCAATGTAATACTAAACTGTCCTTTAAATATATGAGTAGGATCTATAGGTATTAATCTAGAAGAGTTCTCACAATATATAAAGTAACTAGAAATTAAAAGCAGATTATAGACCTGCATGCATAATATTATTTTGTTCCTTTTAAAAAATGTATGCATAAAAAGTCTGCTGGGATGTGCTATATTCCAAACCATGAACAGAGGCTATTACAGAGGAGGCACTTTTTGGAGGGCCTGGGAGGGCATTTCACTTTCTCTTTTAAGCACGTTTGTATTTTGCACATTTTTAATTATTTTTATAAACAGCCCCAAACCTAAAGGTATGTTCAATGTATAAAAAGCAAAAAAAGGAAAATTTGGAAGGGAGACTTGCAGGACGGAAGGAGAACATGGCTGCCAGTAATAATCTCATGGAGTCCAGCTATTCTTCCATTTTGGTAGCCAGGATTACACCCATGGTCTTCTTCCCCCAGCCCCAAACCTCCACTCTTTCCACATTTGCTAGCTTTCAACCTTGGTGTAGCCCTGGAAGAATTTTCTGTGTCTTATTCTCTCACCTCCCACATCTAACCAATTGCAAAATGTCTTTCATGCCTTCTCACTCTTCTCTTTGACTCTTAGATATCCTTGTAATACTGTGGCCTGTCTATTGACATGGCCTTCTTCCCAGTCTCCATCTATTATACACTGATACTGGCATCAGGGCGGTCCTACGACATGGTGGTAATTTTACTCTCTGGATTAGAAAGCTTAAACAAGTCCCCATTGCTCATGGAATAAACACAGATTCCCTTGTTTAGCCCTCAAGATCCTGTATGACATGATCTCTTTAGGAAAGATTTTACTTCTCAGACCTTGCTTTACACTTTTTCACATTTTTGTTCATAACACTTGCCTCCCCCCTCACCCCCACTATGTAAGCATTTAGTGTACGGTATGTAAACTGCCTTATATTATAGCTATATGAATCTCCTCCCTCCCTCCCTTCTTTCTTTCCTTTCTTCTGTAATCTTCATAGTGTGACTTCTGTGTACTGCTATTATGCTGAATACTGGAGAAAGAGCATCACTGAACAAAGCAGAACACCACATCCCTGTCCACTCCTTGGACCCAAGCAAAGCCCAAGGGGACAAACAAATGAAATAATTACATCTTGAACATAGCACTGAGAAGAAAACTAACATAGGCTAGAGAAAGAGAATAATGGTAATGGTGGTGGGGTTGGGGGAGGAAGGAGGATATAGTTAGGAAAAGTCTGGCTGAGGACTGAAGAACAGGAAGGGCAGCATGACATGAGTGGAGGGGAGAATGCTCCAGGCAGATGGAATATTGAGTAGGAGTATATTCAGTCCTTGAAGTAAGAACATGCTTGGCATCTGAAAGAGGGTTGTGGCTGGAGGGAGGAGATTGAGGCATGGAATGGCATAAGATGATATGAAAGTGGGCGTCTTCAATGGCAGGCCTTAAGAGTCACGTGATGAATTGGGACTTGAGTCCAGGTGCCATGGTGTGCTGTTGGAGGGTGGTAAGCAGGGTGGTAAGGTGAGAAATCCAGCTTACCCTTCCCTGCATTCTTAGTGCCCAGCATAGAATCACTGCTCAGTGAATACCTGTTGCATTATTGAGTTCTGTGACTATGATTGATTATAGAATTAGCCACACTTCAGCAGGGGATGAATTTAGTCTTCTGTAGCAGTTTTTATCCAGCAAACTAGGTAAATTCATAAAAAGGTAACTTTCCTGGTAATCTCCTATTTTCAGTTCATTAATCACATACTGAATGATGGCTCTGGTTTTGCTTCAAAAAACTCAGAAAGGACCTTTTAAGTATTCTGGATATTCGAACTATAATTTAAATCCCATTGGGAGGTTGTTTGCTTTTTCTTCACCAAAAGAGGTTTAAAATTTTTATATCATATATCATAGATGTGCTGGTCTAAACTGAACCACAAAATGGATGTTTTTTTGTTTTTTGATTTTGGGGGACTGAGAATATTAGAAAGACCCTGGTGATTTGCAGATAAGAAAAACGAAGCACTAAGATTCAGAGTACTTTGTCCAAACTCGTCCAGTTTACACTCAGATTTCCTGGGTACCACCCAAGCTTGGCCATGTTTCTACTCTTATTTTACAGAGCTGTTTTTCTTTATATTCTTCTATGATGCACGATAATGTTGATAAACAGAATACCTGATAAATATTTGCATTATGCTCTTTCTAAAAAAGGAATAGCTTGTAAAAGTTATTCATTTGACTTTGAAGAAGGAATCGTTGAGAAATGTACTTCTGTCTACTTTTTGGCTAACAACATACATTTGTCCTGAATCCCTTTGACAGAAACCAAATTCAAAATGGGAAGGATATTGGTGAACATAGGTAAGATCTGGCCTCAGGCACTTCAGGGTCCCCAGCACTACAGAGCCTGTCCCCTCTGGCTCTTACTTCTGCCTGGAAAAAGGTAGCTGTTCCTGTTTGGACCAGTGGTTGGAGGGAGGGGGAGCCATTCACGGCCACAGAAGGGGTGCTGCTTCCAGGAAAAGATGTGACTCACCGATGAACAACACAGCAAACGTTGCTTACCTCACACTA
>PVKE010007152.1:35000-51979 GCA_004027555.1 Craseonycteris thonglongyai | reverse complement strand
TTCAGTGCATAGTTATTTCTATTTTACTTTTTGACAGATAGAGAGAGAGACAGAGACAGAGACAGTTAGAGAACCAAACTGTGGGAACTCCCCAGTTCAGCACGTGGGTCCTGCCTGGGCCGGAGCCGGGATTCGATCCTCGGTCCTCGTGGCCTCAAAGCGAGCGCTCAACCCGCTGAGCCGTCCCGGCTTTCCCCTGAGCCATATTTTTAAAGCCAAGAAAGTTTGCTATTTAAAGGAATCTTTCAGTGGCTACATTTCTAAAGCAAAAAATTTTCAGAAGTCCTTACTTCCTATACTAATTTAGAGTTCTAGAAGCTAATGTAATCTTCTGGCCATAGTTTTAGCTCTGGCTCTTGACCAGTTTTATATGTTTTGAGACAATGGGATTTCTATTGCCAGTATTCTATATCATTCAGAATATAAAGATGTAATACTTACCAACAATGGCTTTTTGGGAAATCCAAGAGACAGAAAAGCTTTACATAGCCTTACGTTAACCATTAAATGTCCCTGGTTCTGATAACGTCTCTTCCCCAGCCTTCTGGGGCTATTGTGTTTGTTTTCCTGTAGGATTATCCATCCCAGTTTTAACACTAGTGGAAAGGAGATGATACTTTTAATTGAATGTAGATTTCCCTTTTCAGGGATTGTTGCAGAAAACTTTTTCCTTCATCACTGTGCTCTTATTCCAAAAGTCAAGGGAGGGAGTTAGTATAAGACTATCATAAAAATCACTAGAGGTAAAATCAAATTAAAGTATATAAAACTCCAAATATATGCTTGAAATCTTATGTAGCACTAGTATTGAATAATAAGCAGAACATCGGCATTGTGTTACATATCTCAAGACATGTATACCAAGAAAATGAATTTACAGTAATAGTGACTGAAAATAGTAGACTTAAAATGGTAATATTTTATGTAGAAGACATTCAGGAAATTGGGTAGTATTGATAATGTTTACATCAATCTTTCATTTAAAAAACACACAAGAGCTCTTAGTTTACTTAGAAAAACATGAGAGATTTGTCTCTGAATCATTTAAAACTCTGTAGCACTGGGAAAAAATACCGTAATCTAAATTAGATTTATTAGATCTGAATTAATATACGAGGACACCAGAATGTTAGTAAAAATGTAGCTGAAATGTATTGTCATTTTAGGCTGCATTATTTAGGATATGGAACTCTGTTTCCTACACACAAACAAATGGATTATGTATATGCAACGTGGTTGCGTAACTTATTTATCTTTGTTTTAAACTGCTTTGCACATCCTAAAACAATTTTGCAATCAGAATGATCAGCCCACTAAGCAAGGAGTTTGTTTTGTTAATTGCTCTTGTTAAACATAATTGCTGTT
Source organism: Craseonycteris thonglongyai (assembly GCA_004027555.1). Classification (NCBI taxonomy): domain Eukaryota; kingdom Metazoa; phylum Chordata; class Mammalia; order Chiroptera; family Craseonycteridae; genus Craseonycteris; species Craseonycteris thonglongyai. The sequence goes on along the minus strand of PVKE010007152.1, from coordinate 50,614 downwards.
GGGTGGAGTAGCTGTGAATGGGGGAGGAAGGCCCAAAGACTGACGGAAAATTTTAGAAAGAGGTCCTGTCCTGGGATGTGCACATGTGTGAGAGTGGAAAAAGACAAACCTCACAAGAACTACGTGAATCACTATTGTGTGAAAACTGTTCCATTTGCTTTTCATGGGTGAATCTATTTTCAAGTGCTGTTATCAGAGATGGGTTCCACCTTCTTCCATAAATGTGCACATTTATATGTTTGTGGCCTTTGCGCCCAGAACATTTCTTTATGTTGCATGAACAAGAACTGAGCAGCAACCTCTTCTCTAGAAAAAGACAAAGTATCTTCAGAGCCTACCACAGGGCCTCACTCACAGGTGGGGCCTGAGGACAGATTTTTTTCTATACCATTTATTCAGTGCATATTAACCAAACACTCGATAAATGCCAGGCACTCTGCTGAGTGCTGGATTTTCAAAGGGGCCTGCAATTGCTCACAGCTCAGTGGGGAGAAGACCACAAAGATAGCTCTTCCTTCAGTGCAATGGGTTCGTTGGTAGAGCAAAAGCTGGGAGTCTGTGGCCATGCCCAGCACCACGATCATTTTCAGGCAACTTTTTAGGGAAGCACGTACTTCAATAGCCCAGGATTGTATATTAACCGTGGTGCTGATCTTTCCTGGTTAGGACTTCTGAAATTCAAAGTGTTTCAAAGCATGTCCAAAATCATAGCAATACAAGTGCAAGTTTGATGCACTTGAAATGCATTAACCATTTGAAGGATAATCTCACACTGTGTTTTCATGCAGGATGGTATTTTGGAAAAACCTTCCCTCCTAAGGAATGGAGGAATGTTATCGCTCTAGAAAGCTTTTCTTCAGTGTGGCAGACCTTTTTATAGTAGAGTAAACTCGCTGTCAATGAAATAAAGGCCAATAAGGAAATAAACCTTTGATTTGTTTAACTATATTCTGGGTAGAACATCAAGACGAATGGGTGTCACTTGTCTGATGAATGAAAAGCTTTGGGAGGACATTGGGTTAAGCATTGAGGGACTGTGATTCATCCTTTCTTGCTGGGTAAATGTGTTTACTTTTTTCCACTGCTATTTATACTAGTAAATGTGTTGCGCTAGATAAATTTACTTCCTGAGTCCATCTTTCAGCTTGTTCTCCCCTCTTTGGAGCTGACAAATGGTTTGAGTTTGACACACTTTATCAGTTGAGCCCCTGCTGGGTGCTGCCAGCACTAGCCCAGACTACTGCAGAGAAAAATGAGTTATCTGCAATATTTTGTTCCTCGTCCTTCATCTAGGGGAGGGTACATCACTCATTGACAGATTCATACGGCTCTGAGGAGTGTTATCTCCTGCAACACATAAGTTTTCAGATGGGTTTCTAAGCATTTCCTGGTAAAGTCACTATAAAATTGCATCAAATGAGACACAATTTTCAGTTTTGTCAGAAAGGCAAAATTAAACCTAGTTGGTGTCTACTATCACACCTCTGACACCGAAGAGCACTGAAAAATCCCTTACATTTGCCAAGCACTCAAAACCATGTCCCAAAAATGATTGTACTCCCAGAGACTGTTTCTTTTGATGGGGCAAGACAGCAGGCAGGTGTCTTCTTCATTTTCTACCAATGCTTCTCTACTTAATGTTTATTCATACTCACGGAAGGCGATCAACTTGAGTTAAACAACGTAAGAAACTTGAGTGGGTTGGGTGGGTCAAGTGGAATTTAAAGCTTCATTCTTTTTAAGGTTTTATTATAAAATGTTTTTTTAAGATACTAAAGAGGGTGGTATAATGCACTCTATTACCCAGTTCAATAATTATCAACTCCAGACCTGGGCTGTTTTCTCTATACCCCAATCCCACCTCTGATAATTTTGAAGCGTATCTCAGAAACCACACACTTTTGTTTGTATTCCAGTATGTATATCTGAAACACAAGGATTTCTTTTTCACATTTGATCTTAGCCAAAAGGCCGAGAAGCGATTGGATTTCTTTTTCAAAACAACCAACGATACATTCTTTTTGATGGTTGGAATTACTGTTCATTCTAAAGCTGTGGTTTTGAAGGATGGAGTGCTACACACTCTTTAGGCTACCAAACGGAGAAGAGTTGGAAGAGATTGCTCTATAAAGGTTTTTCGGTATATATATATATATTCTCAGCCAAAACTGAATCACAAGGATAATTTTGCCCCTTTCGTAGATTCTAGGAGAGCATACACATGAAGCAGGCATCACACTGGCATTTAAAGCTCTGTTTAGATGGAATTGTATAGTTCAGGGTGATAGGTGAGAATAAACACTTCCCTGGGAGTAGCTGGTGGTGGGCGCATAATTAGTGAGCCATCAGCTACAAATAGAATCACTGAGGCATATACTCTGCACACATATAAGCACATACAGATTTGGCAGCTAGCAGTGATCTAACAGTTGGCTCCTAAGTGTGCCCCATGCCACTTGTTGAACCTAATGCACAGTGTAGTTTGTCACTGGTGTGCCCCTGAGCATGATTAACTATTCCGATTAGTAAACAGTCTAAGGCCCTGGAGTTATTGATTTGGACACAGCCTTCTATTCCACCAGCCACACCCACACACCAGCCCCCCACCCCCTGCCGACATCCCTCCTTCTCCTTTGGAGCTCTGAGGAGTAAAGAAAAGGTAGAAGAGTAGAGGGGGGTCCAGATGGGAAGGAAAGAATGCTGAAAGGATCCTGTAGGAAGTAGGTCAGGTATTCTGGAGATTAGAGTGGTGTGCTGAATGCACGGCCTGGGACAAGTGGCACACAATTAGGAGGAATTAGAACAGCAACAAGTAGCTTGGATTTATCAGCTTTAATTGTCTATTGTCAGGACAGAGCTCTCCTCCCAAGGATCATGGTGACAGTCTGCATCCTAATACTTCTAATGGATGTCCATCGTGGGATTATCTCTCTTAAAGACAGTGCCTGTTCTTTTCAAAAGAGCTGTTGGGAAGCCAGCCTAGAAAACACGGAGCTGTGATTTTCTCTGTGATTGGTCCCATTCTAGGGTAATGCAGTGTTGCCCCTGGGTCCCCAGGGGTGCACCTGGAGGGGGAGGATGCCTATTGAACATTAACCCCTCTGCCCCAGCTTCCCTGGTGAGTACTTGCAAGAAACAATGAACTGTAGATGGAGACCAGATAAGCCAGGGCTGATGGCTTCAGAATTTCACACTATCTTCATGTTAAAAGGTTTCCTGGCTTATTCTTAGTCAACATGAGAGAGTTTTTCAAAAGATAAGGTGTCTATTAAAGGAGGTTGTCATTGTATTAGCAAGGCCTTCTCTTTCCTCCATCGCCTCTCAACTCCTCAGGGGGAGAACTAGGCATTTCAGAGACCAGTCGCTGTCTGGCGCTGAATTAGGTTGGCTTAAAGCTAATCACGTCACCACCAGTTTAATATTGTAGTTAAAAGGTTCTACAGTAGGCACCCCACCCCCTTTCTTAGCCTAGCTGTACCTTAGGCCCGTGGGTGCTGAGTGAGGGTTTGATACAGAACTCTGGCCTCTGAGCTGGAAATCCAAAGAGCCAAATTCTGGCTTTACCCTCTGCCTGAGCAGGGGCATGTGTGTGGGCTGGCATCTGCCAGGTTCACAGTCTGTCCGTGAGATCCACATCTGAGAAAGAGGGCCAGGAGAGATGACCTTTCTCTTTCCTTTGGCCCTCTGTTTCTCAGCAGGGAAATGAGGTGTTGGGCTGGATCTAACTAAGGTCTTCAACTCAGGCTGCACACTAAATGCCCTGTGGAGCAGGACTGGGGGCCTGGAGCAGGGGGAGGGAGCATAGTTCTGTGTTTAAACAAATTACTAAGGTCCTACCTTTTTTTTTACCTTCTCTCACTTTGGTGGGGAGTTCAAATGATTTCAACAATTAACCTTTATTCTGCCTCTTCTCTCATAACTCATCCTGGCACATAAAAAGCAAGCTGCTACAATCTTGGCTCTTGCCTTAAAAAGGATGAGACAGTTCGATTTTTAATAAGAAATCATTCTTCCTTGATCCTTTATTCAACAATTTTGTGGTTTCAAAGAATCACCCTGTGGCAGGCCCAGCCGTGGAGCAACTTTTCCTCTTCTCCTGCCTCATAGCTACTCTTCCAGCTACTCATGGGTTCATCTTTGATTTAAACGAATATTCCCTCTTTCAAGTTAATCTAGAAAGCTCTCCTATCTACAACCTCTCTTTCTATTTCCACCTGGGGTCAGCTCCTATTTCATTGAGGCCTGTCCTCCCACTGAAAGGTGAGAGAAACAAATATTTGCCCCATGGTCTTCCTTCTGTGATGTGGAGACTATTCTCCCCTCTTCCCTAAATGAAGAGAAAAGGGAAGAGACAGCTGAGTTTCAGAATGTACACCTTTCCTGTTGCTCTCTTTCTCTATAATATTATTTACAGGTTATATTTTTCCTTCTGTTAATTTAGTTTTATTCCTTTTCCCCATCAGTATAAGATTAGGAAATATCTGCCTTCCCATGTCCTTCCCCACAGTCTCTTCAGAAATTCAAATCCCTTTGTTGAGTGAATATTCACTAAAATAAGAACATAATTGGGATACCAGGATAGCTCAGCGGTTGAGCACTTGCTTTGCAATTGTGAGGTCCAGGGTTAGATTCCCAGCACCAGCCCATGCAAACCCATATGCTGAACTTTTCAGTTCCTGCCCCACAAATATTGGAAATCTATCCTGGTTTCCCACTTCATATGGAAATTGTTATACTTGTTTTTGCTATTTATTAAGTTGGTGAATGTCAAACTCAATGAATAATTTAAAAATATGTAAGTGATTCCATAAGAACACAACTGCCTGTCTGAAGGGTGGGCTAAAACAAAGACACTTAGGCATGATAACAGGTGGTTTGGTAAATACTGAGACTTCCGACACTGTATGGGTTTTATAAAGTGTTCTGGATTACACCTAGGAGCTCTTTATTCCTAGAGAGGGGAGGGAGCTGGACTTTGGTTCTTTCATTTACTTTGTTTTTGTTTCCCTCATTTAGGAAGTCAAAACACTGACCTCATTTCAAAACACCCACAGCCCCCTAGGATCACCATCGTAAGGTTTAGGCTCTGAATGTGTTTGTGAAAAGTGTTGGGATGGTGAGCTGTGTCACCAGAAGGAAGTCTTGTGCTATTTTTAAATTGATGTAACACATCATTGAAACATATCATACACATATCATACCAATGACACACACTCTGCATTGTCACATAGCATGTGTCACACATACATTCTCTCTCACTCACACATACTTGCTCTTCTTGTCCAGCTTTGGAAAAGGAAGGCAGCCAGAAAGCCAAGCCCAGTGATTTGAGCTGAAAAGGCTGCTAAAGTTTAAAAGCTAAGTGTCCCTCTTGTTCTCAGCCTGGCTTTGAGACATGTGGGAGGGCTTCAAAGCCACAGTGTCCCTCTTTTAGAGCTCAGGCTTGCAGTTGGTCCCCAAATGTTTACCAGCATGAAGATGCCTAGTTTACAGGAAGTGGGAAATGGGTGTGGGGGGTGAGGGTGGGTGGGTGGGTAAGGAGTGGGGAGAAGAGGGTGGGGGGTGTTCTCTTGATGTGGTTAGTCTGTCATTGACCTTGTTTGGGTATAGCAGGAGTTGAATTAGAAAATGAAAACATGTTTCATCTTGGGCACATTTCATCCCATTTTTCTGCTTTCCTTAGGAAACAATATCTTTTCCCCCAAGTGAAATCAGGTCTCCAGATTTGGAACTCAGTGTCCCTTCATTGCACAGTAGTCTTCTACAGTCCTCTGGCCACCTATCTTGCAATGCCTAACCCACCCAAAGACTGGGCTGGGCCCGGTAGCCAAAACTAACATGGGCTTTATTGAGCCGTTGTGATGAGACAATCAAAGGGAACAGATGGGAGCTTCTGAGAGCCCAGCTATTTGGATCATTCATGATTTGCTGCCATTATGAACACACTTAATGAGAGAACTCTGCCTGAGAAATGCTGATTAATAAAGGTAACTGAGGTTTGGTTTGGTTTTTTCCTTTCGGTGTTGTAACAGAGAGGGACATAATATAGTGACTAAAAATGCACCAAGTTATTACTTAGAAACAAACATTTTGAGACGTACGATTCCAGACAGTGTCAGCCTCAGATAGCTCTCTTTGTACAGCTGTACCCATGCCAACGTCTCTGTGCTTTAGTCAGCATTCTAACTGCGGTGCTCGGGCCTTCTAGAAGGGGTGAGTAAAGTTCAGAAGGTCACCCCCTTTCCTTCCCTTTTAACATTTTTGTGCTGGACAATACCTAAATATGACCACGTGAACATGCCTTTTCTTATCATGGGGCATGCTTCCTTTCCTTTATTCCTTCTGCCTTCTTTGCATCTTTCGTTTTAAATTATATTATTACCCATTCTTGACTGCTATCATTGCAATAAGAAATGGTTTGGTTTGATGGCGGGGGCTGTATTATTTTGGACAAGAAGACACATTCAAAGGCTCTTATAACCTAACCCTCTGTGTCTCAAAATTTACTTTCCTTTACGTTCCACTCGTGGCCTTCTCCAGCTCAGCTGGAGCACCTGGAACTAATTTTAGGATTGCCTGGCTAAGCCCCACACTGGTATTTGAAGTTTGCATCCTCCTTAGACTCAAGCCCATTTCACCACCTCTGAAGGTGAGTGCAGGCTGATACTAATTAACAGTGAGTTGATTCACAGGCATCTTCCCGTCATTAAAGTAAACATTTGGCTTAAAGCAGGCTCTTCCCACCTCAAATATCGAACTTTTTGCCTATTCCCTTATTCCACCGTGGTTGACTCACCAGCGCTTGCATGGTATATGTGGCCTAAGAACAGAGTTGGATTCTGAAAGGGAAGTGAAATACCCTTAAACATCTGCAGGCAAGACTGAGCAGCAGGCTGGCCTTCAGTATGACTACATTGTTTTTCTGGCCATTGTGGCGCTGACTCAGCATCAGTTAATAAACCCTCTAGCGAAGGCTGGATTTCTCTTGTTTAATTATCATCTTGGAGCTTTCTGAGGACTCTGAGGAATTGTTCATTCAGTTTTATACCCCTAGCACATCTGCCGGCTGAAAGTCCTGGTTCCTCTTGGTGCTAGCGTCCCCTCTGGCATAACATGTAGTAACAGGTCACCAGGCAGTAAGTGGAGAGTGTGTTACTTATATCCCCTACTGGGGATTTAATTGTTCTGTACAACAGAGACTGTGGAAGGATTTTAAACACAAAAACCTTATCCTGGCAAATAATCTTTTACCTCCCACTCACTCCCCCCAAGAAATATTCTAGAAAAGCAGGCTAAAGAGAAAGAGGAAAAAAAAAGGAAGATAAACAGGCATATTTTTATGATTGAGTTGGGATTTTGTTTTGCTTGGTTTTGTTTCTTCCTGTAAACAAATACTCAGATGTCCACTTCATTGTATGACTAAGTGGGTATTATTATGCTGGAACTGGGCGTGTGTACGTGTGTGTGTGTGTGTTTTGGGACGTGTGTATACACACGTGTATTTAAAATGTTAGAAAAGACATTGCAGCCCCAGGTGGAAGGAGAGATCATTTTAAAAACAACCACCTATATGAGGCAAGCGGGAAAAGTGGAAGACTTGTGTCCGTGATCTGACCAGTAATCGTAAAGGGGCGCCTGTTTATAAATGGACCCTTTGCATCCTTGTTTCTCTGAATTAGAGGATTCCTTGCTGAAGGCACAAGACCATTGAAGGAAGTTAAGCATCTGGTTTGTTTTGTAATGAGAAGCAGGAATGCAAGGTCCACGCTCTTAATAATAAACAAACAGGACATTGTATGCCATCATCACAGGATGTCCTTCCTTCAACAGAGAAGCCGGACAGGGCTCCCGACGATCCCCACTAATTACTGCCTCCCCGCCTGCCCTCCACTTGCATTGCAGCCACCAGTTCCCGTTCCCTTTACTGCTCCACGCTTTGCTTACACACTCCTCGGAAGTCTGGCTGTGGGCTTGGGGAGGAGAGAAAGGCAAGGAAATGTTCATCTGTAGGATAACTTTTTCCTATCTCAGTATTCACTGAATGGTGGAAATAGGGAAGTTCTGCCCCATTTGAGTGCATTTTAATTAGCAGACGTGGAAGCTTACAAGTTTGTGTGTGTGTGTGTGTGTGTGTGTGCGCACGCGGGCACGTATTTCACAGGCAGTCGCTTGAACGCTGAACAGCTACCTTTATTACACCGAAGGCAAAAATAAATTCGCTTGCTCTTTTCCAGTACGTTTGGTATCATCTGCGGCCGTACAGTTGAGCGGAGGACCGAGAGCACTCCTCGGTCATTTTTAGGTTTCCTTTCGGGTCAGGACTGGGCGGCCCCTGTAAAGCCGCGGTAGGAAGGAGGGCGGTCTGGAGTATTTCGAATACAACACAGCCGGCGTCCCCGTTTGCGCCTCGGTGCCTGCGAAGGGGAGGCGGAAGATCCCGAGTCAATGTTGACATTCCGAGGCGAAGCGAGGAAGCCGTCGGAGGCTGGCGCTCCGGGGCCCGCGCTGGTGGGCTGGGCCGGTCGGCGCGGCTCCGCCGAGTCCAGGTGTGGTGGCCACGCCTCCCACTGCCGGCAGCTGGTGTGGAGTGAATCAGACGAATGGGAGATGTGCAGCAGGGAGGGGAGAAGAGCCGCGGCGCTGCTTAACACAGACTGAAAGTGCTGCGGCGACACTCGGCCTCCAGCGCGGCGCAGAGGCAGCGCGGCGCGCAGCACCTGTCCGCCGCCCAGAGCCGGGACGCGGGCGCCCGGGCCGCCCTGGATCCCACGGGCCCCGCCGGGCTGTGTGCGCGCGTGTGTCCCCGGCCGCGCGGGGACGCGGAGGAGATGTGCACTGTGTAGACATGAGCGACCCTGATCGCCAATGTTGGATATTTGCTTGGAAAAACGTGTGGGTACGACCTTGGTAAGGAACTTGATCTTGGTTGGAAATCTGAAATTGAGCTGAAAACTTTTCTTTTTGGGGGGGTGGGGGGTGGAGGGGTGGGTAACGTAGTCGTAGTAGAAACCAGAAATACTTGTGCTTTAAGTAAAACCCTTAGAACTGTCAAACGTTGATGCGGCTTTTCCTTATGAATCATTAACCCTTTCAGTACGAGGCATAGAATTGTCAATTCATTGACATTTCAGTCGTGGCTTCCCGCCCACCCCCCGGCAAAGTGACTATTCCGGGTTCGCCTGATTTTACATTGTTGTTTAACTTTTATTTGGCATCGGGGCTGTACATGTGGCCACGAAATAAAAATAAGCAAGATTGTTTACATCGTGGCTAAGGCAAAGTTGTTGGCATCTGACTTTTTAAAAACAGAGCATCCTAGTTAGAGGTGCGTTAGAGGAAGGTAGACCCCACCTGGCAGGACTTCCACGGCGCTGTGTGTGCGCTCTAAGGAGGGCACGCGTGTCCTTACACGGACATGACACCACGGCCCTGCCGCTTACCCAGCATGTGGACCCGGGAAAACCTTGCAGACGTTGCTCACCCCTCCCTCTCTGTTAGAAAGCTCTGTTCCCGGGGATGAGGGCAGACTTGCGGAAATATCCTTATCCCTTTGCAAGTGGAAGCAGAGAGCGCGTCCTCTGAGTCGTCTCTATTTGTTATAACTCTAGTTACAGTAAACTGAAGCACAACCGTGACTTCTGGGAATTGGTACACTTTCAGATTTAAATGGAAAGTGCTATTTGTAGCTGAGGGCTTCTGAGGGAATTCTCTCCCGGGAATTCTATTGAACCGTTTTTTGTTGTTGTTGTTGTTGTTTTATGTTTTCTTTTGGCTTTTTCAATTTGGCGTGAGATGCCCACACGTCAAAAGGCACCGTGGGACATCCCCCCCCCCTTTTTTTTTCTTTCTCCTCTTTTTCCTGTGGTCCGAACAATTTCTGAAAAGCTGCACCTCGGTGATGCTGGCAGGATGCGATCCTTTCCAAGCTTGAGCGAGGATGAAAGAGCACGCAGCAGAAGGGGGGGTGGGCAGTTGTTTTGAAAGTTGTTTTGCATCAGGAGCTGGTGGGAAACTTCAGTCTTCCCCATTTGGAAAAGGCAGGCTGGGTTCCGCTCCTGCACCACACGCGCTTTCCATTTTTAGCTTCATTCACAGGCAGACAGAGCTCCTTCCTCTTCCTCTCCTTGTTTGTGACACTTTTCTGAGGCAGCTTTTCCACAGCGCTGAGGGTCTGGCAGCCATGACCCCAGGCGTTCTGGGACACAGGACTGGGCGCCCACAACATTTTTCTGCCGTGAGAGGTAAAGCCAGGGATGCTTCGGAGGTGGTTCTCCCCCACTCCACCCCTCTCCAACCCCCATGAGGTCGCCGCACTATTTTTTATTTTTTTATTTTTTTAAGTTAGAGTAGCATTCTCAACTCTGCTCCTTCAAGGCAGTCTTGTTTATACGGCTTTTTGGCTCTTACTCAACTGTACCAAGCACTCTGCATCTGCTTTTAAAGTCTTCAGACTACTGTATTAGTCATAGCCTCTCAGAGGGAGCCACAGGACAATGGGGATTAAAGGCCTTTCCCTTCTCTTCCAGGCTGCCCCCAAGTGTAGCTCCAGTGTTGTGAGGTTTCAAGGGCTGGCCGAGGGCACCGAGGGAACCATGAAAATGGACATGGAGGATGCGGATATGACCCTGTGGACAGAGGCTGAGTTTGAAGAGAAGTGTACATACATTGTGAATGACCAGCCCTGGGATTCGGGAGCCGACGGAGGGAATTCGGTTCAGGCAGAGGCATCCTTACCCAGGAATCTGCTTTTCAACTATGTCACCAACAGCAAAGAGGTAAGCCTGTGGGTTATGGCTGAAGAAGATTGGCATCTGACGCCCAGTCTCCCTACTTGCCCTTGAGGCCTCCTGTACGTATCTGTGAGAATCTGTAAGTACCGGTCAATAATTGATCACTTGCTTCACGTCTTTCCTTGCTTTCTTTTTCCCTGACTCAGTCCCGTCTCACTTCCTCCAAGCCTCCACTGTTCCATTCTCATTAGTAAACAGTTAAATCTTCTGGCAAGAGGACATGTCTTGGAGAAGCTGGATTGCAGCTTGGGGCGGGCGAAATTGTCAGTGAGCTTGCGGAAAGCCGCTGGTCACTCGGGCCTCCCTGCCTCTCGTCCGCCAGGTGTGTCCAATAGCTTTTGAGGGAGAAGACTTTTTCTTAGAAAAAGACATTTGTCATGTGTCTTTGGTCTGCTTTTGGTCACTTGATGGCTTTATTCTTTTTAATGAGCCGGCTTTATTGGCTGGGTTTCTAAAATTATTCTCGAACCCCTGAGGTGTTTATGAACTGGAGTGATGGCATACACCGAGAAGAGGCTCATGTAAAAGTGTCCTCTGCCCGGCTGACTTCAGAGCTCATGGCTGCTGCTCTGCGGCCGCTCCTTGGCTCTGGCTGGGCTGCCAGACCTAGTCCTTACCAGCCTCTGAAGTGGGTACACACTTTGTTGTTTCAAAGGGGCCAAAAACCCCAACTTGGAATGAGCAAAGGATTTCTGTTTACCCTTTTATATCACAATTATAGCAAGGCGTGATGTTTCGCTGTGAAATAGCTTGCAGAACCACCTCTTGTTGCGAGCGCTGGGTGACTGTAGTTGCTATCACCAGTTCATCTACTGCTGGGCTGAGTTGAAGGAATTGACCCCTCGATAGACTCCATACCATCACCATGACCGCAGGTCACTGTCACTACCTTCAGAAAGGAGGGAAAAGGGTGTCATTTGCTGTAGGGATCCCTAATTCCCTACTGTGACTATTAATTACGGCCCTGGGAAATCACTTTCCTCCTTCCCCAAGGAACAGCATTTAAAGGAACCGGGGAGCCTGTTTGGGAAATACTTTGTCTCTTTCCTGTTTGTGTCTGAGTTCAGTGTTTTCGGTGAGGGGGAGACACAGCTGTCTAAAATTAAATAGAGCAACTCTGCTTAAAGTTTCCTTAAAGAACAACCTCCCTGCCCCCTTCCCCCGCTGGGAAAGTAGAGAAGATTGTATAAAAAGTAAAATTGAAATTGTAGTTATACGTGAGCATTACTAAAACATTAACCCCAGAGGTCGGCCTTAATTATACCTCTTTCTAAAGTAGCACACTTCTCAATAGAATGTCTCTTAATTTGTGGCCCTTGGAATCAATGTAGGATTTGTTTTGGTTTTTAAGGTTTGGCTATGGCTTTCAAAGGTGCAGTGTTTTTTTCTCCCCATATCAGAGCTGACCAAATAATAGTCTATTCCCAGGGTTCATTTGTACTGTGTTGCCTGGTCCTGCCTATTGGGACTAAAATAAATCTCCATGCTGTGGGTTACCTTTGCCTTTTAATTCTACAGTGTTCTTATCCTCAGCTCATCTCTTAGCTTAAGTTTTTTCAATTTCCATCATTCTATTTAAAATAATAACTAAATCAAGTAATGCCCTTTGATCGGGTGGTCCAAGGTTCAGAAAGATGGTCACTCACCCGAGGTGTCTATTTAGAGCCAAAGCAGAGAGACTTGGAGCAAAGTTCTAACTTCCCCAGCCAGTGCTTCTTGATTGTGCTACACTGGCCCCTCTTGGTGTCACTGTGGTTTTATTTATCAGTTGAACATACTCCAGACCGCTCCTTTAATAAGCTTGTTTAGTTGTTTTTTTCCTCTCTCTCAACGTACAACTCCCTATTACAGTATGTTCAGCATGCAAAAGACATGCAGTGTCTGTATTCTGAAAGAGGGTCCTTCAAAACTAACCTAATAAGTGATCAGGTTTCTCCTATTCTATTTTCCCATATTTTATTTAACTGAGACACTTGACTAGAATAGTACCTCTTAAGTCCCTACTCATAAAAGCAATCAGGAAACCAGCTTACACGGAATGCTGTCTTAAGCTCATTCTAGAATTTGTACCTGTTTTTCTGTTTCTCCCTACCCCCTTTTTGAACTTCGGGAAAGGACAGCTCCCTTCAGGTGGTGAAAGAGGACAGTGGAATTGGGCCATACGGATATGGGTGCTGCAAACCAGTTCTAGAACAGAGACCTTTAGGGTAGATGAAGTGTTTACATTTTCATTATTCAGTTAGTCCTTTCAGTTCCACAAGCCGTGGAAATAGGAAAAAAGGTTATTCTACATGTAGTTTTTATCTGAGTGATTTGACTGATTTAACTTGCCCTTCTTTAAATGTTTTCATTTAAGTAGCAAGAGATGTTACATTATGTGCTGTTGTGCTGACATACTTGGGGATTTTTTTTTAACAAGACCATTTTTCATTATGAATTTGTGCTATGTGTCAGCACCTTTTTCTTTTCTTTTGGTTTAAAAACAAAACATACAAGTCATATTTCTGATCTTTCTTGATCTTCATTTTTAGATTGGGTTTAGAATCATTCTGCACTTTTAATGAGGCTGTTCTTACTTCCTATTTCCAGAACTCGAACCAAATATAGACATACTATTCAAAACTTTTAAAACTTCTTTTTTAACAGATGAGTTATTCTTTTAGGGGGATTTTCCCCTTGTCGTCCTGAAATATTTTTCTATGAATACTTGAATACGGAAAGATCAATTTAAGCATTTATATTTTAGAAGCAATAGCCTGTCCTGGGGGTGATTGTGTTCTGAAAGTGCTGTGGCTCTGTCTGTCTGACATCCCAAAGTCATGTGGTCATAAACATCAAACGGATGATGGGGACTTGCTCAGTGTCCATTTTGATTGAAGTCCATTATTAACTCAAGCCATCTGTAAAAAATATCTCGACATAACGTGTGATTCCCTTTTCTTCATACTGCCTTATATCTGGGAGACGCTGTACTGAGGCATTACCACATTTCCTTTAATATAAAGATAATTAAGGAACAAACCTCCCAAAACTTCTCCATTCACTTCACTCCTTTTTAAAAAATGGGATGCTTTACAGGCTGAAGTCTTGGTCCATGACAGAGTTCTAGTCATCTCAATGCAAATATCCTTATATTTAAAATAGAATTTTAATCCAATGAGGCGTTTTTGTAGGAGGGGGGATTGGGAGAGGAAGAGAAATAGCTAGTAATTAAGGCGATCTTAATGTAACCTGGGATGAGGATCCTTATAGCACATTTAGAACTAAATGATGTTTCTGCTGCTGCTGCTGCTGCTGCTGCTGCTGCTGCTTGTGTGTGTGTGTGTGTGTGTGTGTGTGTGTGTGTGTGTGTGTGTGTGTTCATATACTCTGTCGGTTCTGCACGTAATGCAGAGCATTGAAGAGCTTCTTGGGGGGAAAGAAAGTGTTGAGGCCAGTGTCCTCTCCCTGATAGGTTTGTGGAAGGCACACAACAGCCTGTCCCCAGCAGAAATTCTTTAGGACCCTGGTCAGTTCCAGTGAAGTTTCCTTACTCGGCTAGGTGAACGTGTTCTTAGTCTTTTTAGCATTGTAAATTCCAAGGCACACACCTCGTTCTTCTGTATCTTGTTCCTGCTTCAAGGATAGAAAGTGTTGGCCAAGATTCACATCTGGATCTTTCCAGGGTAGAGGGAGAACTGTGACTTGGTCTTTCATTTCCTGGTAAAACCAACCCTGGTTCCTACTCCCCTCCACAGTTCCTGGCCGAGCACTGTAATTTTAGAGTTACAGCTTCTTGGGTCCTCTCTGAATAATGTCTCAGATGGGGTTTGAGATGAAGGCATTTATTGTGTATTAGAGTGTCAGATTGGGAATGGATATATTATAAATGGTATATAAGCTACAAGCTCCATCCAACCTCAAAATACTATGATTTTGTGTCTCTATTTATCCGTATGTGTGAGTTTATCTGTATCCTATAGCTCTGCGATAATAGGAACTTAAAGCATTCACATTCTGTCCCACCTGTAAAGAAAATGTGTAATAGTGAGGTTCTTTTATTTGTTTGGGGCTGAGGATTTTTATAGACCTCTTTGCTACCACAGGCCCTCTTCTTTTTCATTGTTCTCCTGTCCTGCCAGCTGAATTGCATATGTAAGGTTTTAGATGGCTTGTGATACTTCTAGTACTTCCCTATTTCTACCCCAGTGACTTGCCGGCAGTGGTCAAATAGGTGTTGGGTGGCTTATGTCTTCTGCAAAGTCCTTCGTATAAACAAAATTGTAGTTGACTTCTTTTTGACCATAAGAGAACCTTGTGTGTTTTCCTAATAAAAGATTGGTAGCTGAAAACCAAGAAGCTCCTTGGTTAAAAAAGAGTGGCAATTTGAAAGAAAACCTCTGACCTCAATGTAATGCTACTTGTGGGTAATCAAGCTCTGAATCCTAAGACACTGTCTGCAAGAGACTATAATTTAAAACAAAGTTGATGAACCAGTTGAGTACCTTTCTTAAAATTACTGCTTTAAAGTGGATATGTTGAAAATATCAACGGCTAATTATGGGCTCACCAACAAATGACATTATTTGTTTTTCCTGTTTGTCATTTTAATATTATGGAATAATCACTCAGATATGAATGCCAAATGATTTGCTTGTCATAGAAGTCAATTCCATGAATTTTTCAAGTTAATTAGGTTCAATAATGTGTCAGAAACAATGAGCCTCTGAATAAGTAAGTTTACTTAAGCTTTGGTATATATTTTTATCTCAGGTCTGTTCTGAGGCATTTCTGTCCCCAGTAGTTGTACTGCCAACAAATACCAATAATGACAAACTGTTAATA